>QAOC01008184.1:0-101244 GCA_003255005.1 Begonia fuchsioides | reverse complement strand
CCAACACTTGTAAATATGGTATCTCACATTGCACTTCTTTTATACAAGTTAGATGCACATCGAAATATTCTACATGCAAAATTAAAATTAATTTGTTTTAAATGTGTAATAATAATGCCAAAGAGATAGAAATGTCAAATAACATTAAATTTGATTTTGACATAATATATATCTCTTGCTTACCCATAATATTTATTAGTACTAATTATACTCTTAAATAACATCTCATATACCATACACAAAGTCATGTAGATGGTTGGATATTTATTAGTTCGTTGAAAATGGTTTAATCAAGAGTGTGAAATACTAAAATTAAACGAATCTCTCTCTTAAATCCATAATATCTCATCATAGTCTTGACTTTAGTATAGATTTCGTATACTTTAACTATTTTTATTTTATTTTGACTTTAATTATTTTTATTATAAGCAAAACTATTTATCAAGGCGGTGGAAAGTCAAATAAAGCCTACGCCCATCTTCATTAGGGGTGGTCAAACGGTTAACGGACCGGGTATTTTAAAAAAAATAATTGGTCCGTTCAGGTATCGGGTATGAAGCAGTATCCGAAACTCATACCTACCCGAAAAAAAAATACTCAGATCCGGATATTCCGAGTAGGATGCAGGTATTTTTGGGTCTACCAGACATTTTTGTCTTGAACGGATGAGTGACTCAGCTTTGAGGGGTCGACACATGAAATATGGTAAGGTCGACGACACAGTGTCTTTTCTAGGGTCGACACAGACAGTTTGGATGAGTCGACACATTTGCACGGGTATTAAACACGAGTATCGAGTATTTTAACAATACACGGTACCCGGACTCCCTACCCGTTTACCCGAACCCGAAATCTATATGTTTACATGTTACCCTACCCGTACCCGACCCGAACCTTACGGTTTCGGGCCAGACCTTAAGATCCAATTCGGATTGCCCACCCCTAGTCTTCATAGTTCATCCCCGGAATGCCATTGTATGTTGTATGGAATTGGATTGATTGTGTCCCCAATTTTTAGCTTAATTCATTCTTTTCACTTTAATTCTATTTTTNAAATAATAGAAAATTAATCTTAGGATTAGATTATAATTATTAATTATGGGTATTTAATTGCATTGATTTAAAATTACTAAAAAAATAAAGAAAATTGAATCGCTGAAGTTTGACCAAAGAAAAATCTTGAGCTGGCGTAGCTTCCCATCTTCTTCCTATCTTACACGCTTTCTCAGATTTCAACTTATGTTTCCCATGGCTGCTTTCTCCGTTCTTTGATGAAACACTAAGCTTCTCTTCCATGGCGAATCCACGCTTCTTTATTTTTCTCCCCCTTTTTCTTATTTTTCAACCCGTTTTCTCCTCTGAGTTTCTCTTCAACGGCTTCAATTCCTCCGATCTCGCCCTTTACGGCAACTCCACCATTGATTCCCGGATTTTGACGCTAACCAATCAAACCAGCTTTTCCATCGGCCGGGCTCTGTTTCCGGAGAAGATTCGGGTCAAGGAACCCAATTCGTCATATGTTTTGCCCTTTTCCACTTCGTTTATCTTCGCCATGGCGCCTTTCAAGAACACTCTTGCTGGCCATGGCATGGTCTTCATTTTTGTTCCTTCCTCCGGAATAAACGGCACTAGCTCGGCTCAGAACTTGGGTCTGTTTAATTTCACGAACAACGGAAGTCCGGACAATCACGTGGTCGGAGTTGAATTCGATGTGTTTTCCAATCAGGAATTCAGCGATATAAACGCAAACCACGTTGGAATCGATGTGAATTCTCTCACATCAGTTGCCGCCAATACTTCCGGCTACTGGCCGGACGATTCTTCTGGTTTTCAAGAACTGAAGCTAAACAGCGGTGAAAATTACCAGGTTTGGATCGATTATTTCGATTCTGTAATCAATGTAACCATAGCTCCAGCAGGTGTTAAACGACCAACTCGGCCATTGTTGAATGTTACCCTGAATCTCTCTCAGGTTGTTCTTGACGAAATGTATGTTGGCTTTACTGCCTCAACTGGGCAGCTAGTTGAAAGCCATAAAGTCTTAGCTTGGAGTTTCAGTAACACCAATTTTTCTCTAAGCGAGAGTTTGATCACTACTGGGTTACCTTCTTTTGTTCTTCCTGAAGATCCAATTTATAAATCCAAATGGTTTGTCGTAGGATTTACAGTAGGAGGTTTTCTTCTTCTCTGCTCCTGCGCTTTAGTTTCATATTTCATGATCGCAAGGTGTTTGCGAAATGCCAAAGAGAGAAGGGAAATGGAAGAATGGGAGTTAGAGTATTGGCCTCACCGAATTTCATACCATGAAATCGAGAAATCAACGAAAGGATTCAAAGAAGAGAATGTAATTGGCATAGGAGGGAACGGGAAGGTTTTCAAGGGAGTTCTTCCTGGAGGAACGAAGATTGCCGTGAAGCGTAATTCGCCTGGCCACGACGGGATGAAAGAATTCGTAGCTGAAATTTCAAGCATCGGTCGATTGAAGCACAGAAATTTGGTGGGTTTGAAAGGATGGTGCAAAAAAGAGAAAGGAACCTTCTTGTTGATCTATGATTACATGGAGAATGGAAGCTTAGACAAGAAAATATTCGAACCCGAAAACAACAAGATGCTAAGTTGCGAAGAAAGGATAAGAATTCTCAAAGAAGTAGCTTCTGGGGTGTTGTATTTACATGAAGGGTGGGAGTCCCAGGTTCTACACAGAGACATCAAGGCCAGCAATGTTCTGCTCGACAAAGACATGAGGGGACGGCTCGGGGATTTTGGGCTAGCACGAGTCCATAGCCATAGCCAAGTGACGGGCACGACGAAGGTTGTGGGCACGGTCGGATACTTAGCCCCGGAAGTGATCAAAAGTGGGCGAGCCTCGACTCAAACGGATGTGTTCGGGTTTGGAGTGTTGATTTTAGAAGTAATGTGTGGGAGGAGGCCAATAGAGGAAGGGAAGCCTTCTTTGATTCAATGGGTGTGGGGAATGATGGAAAAGAATCAGTTGTGCAATGCTTTGGATCCAAGATTGAGGGACTTTTCAGGTCAATTCGACAAGGAAGAGGTCGAGAAGGTGCTTCATTTAGGCTTGCTTTGTGCATATCCCGACCCGAGTGCTCGGCCTACAATGAGACAAGTTGTTAAGATATTGGACGGAAAGAGCGACTCTAATGAACCCGAAACGGAAGCCATGGATGCATATTTGCTCAATCGAATGCAATCAAAAGGAATTTGGGATCAGTTTTCACAGGCCTTTGGCTATACATCATCACACCCAACATTTGAAGATTTCAAACAAGAAAACTCCTCGTCAATGTCTTTCGCTTGGTCCAATTCTGAGGTTCATGGCAGGTAAAAAGTTAAAGAGTTCTTCAGACTTGCTCAATGAATTCAAAATCTTGATTGCTGAGATGGTTGGGGGCTTGCGTTTTTTCATTTTCTTGGGTCTGATTTTTTTTTATATAATGTATATTTACTGCTTTTTTAACGTTATAAGATATATTTCCAAGGTATGGAATGTAGGAATTGGACGCTTATATATATTGTAGTTTTTGAGAGAGAATAAACTTATACTTCGATTGCATTTAGCCATATCTTCATCTGTCATCACCATCTTTACAATGCCGTAGTGTAGCAACCATTGAAACTCAAATTTTCTTGAAAAAAAAGAGTGAATTAGAAACAACCCTTTTTGTAATTTACAGAGAAGACCAAAAAACAAAGGGTTTGAAACAACACATCTCTAATGGAATTTAGGCATAGGAGAGGCATGAGAATGATCAGGGCCAAGCTTATGCATCCAATGGCGGAGGCCTTTCTTTGGATCTTGACAAGCTGGGTTTTGCGCCAGCTTTAGAGTTCCATCGATGGCTAGTGAGGACTCAAACTGCTCCAACACCTTCACCACCTGCCAATACTCTGGCCTCTTTTCTGGCTGTAGCGACCAGCATTGTTCGATCAACGCTCGTAAAGCTGGTGGACAATCGGATGGAATCACAGGTCTCAGATGCTGAAAAGAAAAACTGAGTTAGACGATAAAAAATAAACCCTTTAAATATTGAAGGAGAAATGGATTCACAGACAGCAAATTATATGAATAAATAACATTTGAATTAAGTAAAGAATAATGTTAGGTTTACCGTTCATCTTTATAACATATTTATCTATGTGCACGTTGCCATGTCAAGTTGTCATTGGTCTAGTTAAAATGTATTTATTACATAACAAATCAAAATAATTATTTATTATATTTACTGCACCAATCAAATTTCGACCCGTCAATAAAAAAATTGAAGATCTATAGTATAAATTCCCATAACAAAGAGTATATTCTCAGTGAATGTGATTTATGGTCCAGCTTTGTGATATAAATTATATGACGAAGAATGATAATGAAAATGGAGAAAAAGTGACCTTATTCACAACAGCAAATGCAGCTTGCATCGGATTCATATCTTCGTACGGAATAGTTCCAGCCACCATTTCCCACAAGATGAGCCCAAAGCTATAAACATCTACCTTTCGATTGTATGATTTGTGCTTAATCATTTCAGGAGCCATCCATCGATACGTTCCGGGGTCATTCGCTAAAGAATCGCAAAACACCTCTTCGCAAGCAATGCCAAAATCAGCAATAATCATTCGAAAATCTTGATCGATGAGAATATTTTCAGGCTTGAGATCTCGATGAATAATGTCTTGTGAATGAATGTACTCCATTCCCCGTGCGATATCCAAAGCAATCGATATCAATTTTTTTAAAGGAAGCGATTTGTGCTCAAGCTTGTGTAAATACGCTCGGAGTGAACCACCTGATAGATATCCCGTAATTACGCAATAAACTGGCAGTTTTTTACAGGCAGCTACAAACTGTTCGGGAAACAAATAATATATTCAATATCAAATATCGATAACATAGAAATTTATATTCGAAAAAGAACGATAATAGCAAATTGTTCTACCTTGATGACATTTGGATGGTGGAGCCGGGATAAAAGAGAGACTTCCTGGGTGAATTGCTTCTCGAGACGGCCAGCAAGGTCTCTGTTTTCGTCATCATCTGGAACCCGAATAATCTTTATAGCAACGGATTCATCGTTATACATCCCATGGTAAAGCCTACTATGAGCTCCATGGGCAAATTTTAGGCCAATGAACAATTTCGATAAATCCACGGAACATTCATCAGCTGCTTCTACAGAAGTAACTTTTCCTCCTCCATGATCGAAGTACTTCGTCCACGACAAATCCTTTCGAAATTTTGATTTCCCGATAGCTTTAATGGAAGCCAAGTGCCTTAAAGGACTCGAATTCTGCCTATCGCTGCTCGAAATCTTTCCCTTAATGCCCTGTTCGTGTTCTTTCTGGCGATGACATGGAGTAGAGAATCGCTTTTGGTTCGACCTTGCATCTTTGAATGTGTCGGAAAGGGGTATTGCGGGAAGAGGAGAAACCGACCTCTCCTTGTTTGTGATTGGATTTTGCTGCGGATTTGAAAAAGCAGGCCTTGATTTTAAGCCGGGATTTCGTTCTGATTGAATGGTGAAAGGTGTTGTCATTAATCTCGAAGAGTCCAAACGATGACATACTGTGTGCGAAAAATTCGTCCTTCTCAACCAAGAATTAGATTCTCCGTCCATTTTCGAGATAAAACTCGAAGAAATCCAAACTTGCTCACAGATGCAAATTTCTTGATTAGTTCCTCCTTCAACTCGAAGACTTAAATGCTATTGAATATGCCAGATGACTTCAAACTCAATCATCATCACAGGGACGGAACCAGGAGAAACTCTTTTGCGACACTATTCTCCATAAATTGAAACCAAAAGTAATCATGAAATAGTAGAATCATCTCCATCAGGACTAAACTCAGCCTGAAATTCTTAGAAGCAAATTAAACAAAAATGGAAGTTTTTCACCATTATCGTTTGCCGTTTCAAACCTTCCTTTACCTCTGAAAACTTCAACTCCAACTTCCGTATAAGACTGGAAGATCAAAAACACAGACCTCCAATAAAACACATGTGTAAAAAGCAGAATAGTATAATCAGTTAGATTGAAAAATAAGAAACACAAACCCACGATTTGATGCCGTGTTATACTACAAAAAACGAAGAAACTTGTCTACTCAAGCTAAGAAAAAAACCCAGAAAAAGGACAAAGATCCAACGAACAAAGTATAAGAATCAGAACAGGATAACAACCTACAAAAGGGCAGTCGGCTTTTTTCACCATGGCACAATAATCAGAGGGCTTTTGGGGGATATTCCGCCATTTTCATCCACCATGAATCTCCGATTGGAGGCGAATAAATAGGAAAAGGAATTTCAAAGAACAGCAAAGGGATTAGAAGCCACAGGTGAATAAAATATTCCCAATTTCCCAATCAATACCGCTGTATGAGAGTGAATACAAATGAAACATGACTCTTCAAAATCGATTCAGTAGACCTCGTGGCTTGGCCTCTTGGGTGTGGTCCGGCTTGCAGCACGGCGCGGTGGAGGGGCGGGACCCAGAACGGAGAAGACGGTGGGGGAGGTGGGTCCCTGAGGAGGAAGTCAAAAATGACGGGGAAGAGAGAGAATGAGAGGGTTGAATTACGTAGAATAGGAAATTTGCCAAAAAGAAAAGGAATTGGAAAATGGAAACTGTCACTGTTGAGGAAGATGACGTACGGAAGATATGTAAGCTTTAAGCACAAGCTTGCAATGGCTTTTCGGCCTGATGGATTGGGCCTTTACAATTAATAGTCATGTTTTTTTTGTGGGTTGTTGAGTCTCGGTGATTTAACTCATCATATATTATCGGGTCGAAGTGTGTGGTCTCTGAAGGCGAGCGAGTATTTTCACCTTTTTTTTACAAAGAAGAGCCATGTTTTTCGACAAAATAAAATAAAAGGGGTCTTAAAAATCCTCTTGCTAGTTGGGAGTATTTAAAGGACATTGAAAAAATATTAAAGGAATGAAATATACTACGGACTTTTTTTAATTTAAAAATCATCAATAAATACTTTAACTGTAACATAATTACAACGCATGTCATGTCATTGCAGTTTTATTTAATTTTAACGATATTTGTCTATTTATGTAACACATTTAACTAATAAATTATAATAAAAAGGTTGTAAAAATTTGTAAATTTGTGAAATTTTGCATTTTTTATAAGATTAATGAGTAAAATATAAATATAGATTTATTATATATTTTTTTATATTTCTCGACAAGTCGTTAAAACTAACAATATTGCTTAAAACAAATGATCAAATTGAGCAATATATTAAATTAGAGAAAAAAAAATGTGTTAACAAGATGTTCAATGTAATTATGCATTGACAAATTTTAAATTATAAGATAATTGTTGTAACTACATAATTGAGGATATAAATTATTATTTACCCAATAAAACGATGGATGAAAATTAATTAATAATAATCAGCCCAAAACAAAAATAAAATAAAATCATGGAACTCAGTTATTGGCTCTTCAAATCTCGTTTCTCGTTCATCAATCGGTGTATCTTGCGCAACGAGTGATGGCGTTGCACCCACGGCGATAAGGATTGGCCCTCTGCCGGCGCTGGCAGTTATAGTAAGAGCTTCCTCTCCGGCCACAGGGGACCTTGTTTGCCTTCAAAGCTCCATAGCTTATGTACCTTTTTGCGGCGGCGAGAATTCGCCGGCTTTCTTCCGAGTTCATTAACATCTCGGTCTCCTCGCCGATGAAGTCTTCGACGGAGCTGACCCAGTTGAGCTCGTCGGCAATGGTGGAGGAATGAGCCACGGCGGCTAGTGCAAAAAGGAGAACGACGAAGAAAACCTTGAATTCCATGTCAAAGTGGGAAACAAAGGATTAGGGCTCTTAGGGTTAGATTTTTTTCTCTCTGATCTTTGCCCTTCCGGTGAGGGAAAGAGTTGCAGGGAGAAGAAATGGGGGATTGTGTGAGTTTTTGTTGCATAAAAACGAGGGAGAGAGAGTGGGAAATTACAGAGTGGTTGAACGTATTTTAATGCCCGTTTCTCTCTCCTGGTTTCTCTCTTTCTCTTTGTTGAACGTCGGAGGTTGCTTCAATGGCGGATATTAGAGAGCCAACTGTTTTTGTGTGTAATTAGAATGGGGGAGCCTTTACTTGGTCTTTCATGGTCTCCAGTTGATATTAAAGAAAAAATATGTTATCTAAATCTCAGTTGAAATTGAAACTAGAGACCAATGTGTTCCGTGGTCATGATTAATTAGTTCTAATTACGTGTTAATTAATTAATTAATCATAATACCTGCATTATCTTCTAAATCTAAGCATGTGTCGTAGCTTAGCTGTAGCGGTTAACTCATATTTTAAACCAATTACGTACGTGTTCACTTTTTACGAACACAGCAACTCCGGTCTCTCCAAACGTGTCGAGACGAGGGACACGTTTCATCGCTCCTCCACCGCGATATATTTCCCGTCGTTTCATCTCCATCATAGGACCAAGTTGATCGACAATCAACTGTTTACTGAAGAAAAGTTTCAGAGGAGCACAACAACGGCGGCAAAGTTTTTAGCAAAGAGCTTCGTTTCCAGTCTGTCAAAAGCTCTCCCTCCTCCCCCTCTGCTTAGACGAGAGTTTTCCCGAGTCTGCTTCTATTCTGCTTCAAGCCAGACCCTTGTAAGCTTGATCTACTAACTTAAATGGCGTAAACAATTTTTACTCGATTTAATGTGTTTCATCTGCGTTCAGGATACAACCCATGAGCAAGACAAGAGGGATTCGAGGGCAGATTTTGCTTACCAGGACAAAGATTGGAGAAAAGAAGCTGGATACGATGGAAGAGAAGCGAAAAAGAGAGCAGAAGAAGGCTTCAGAGAAACCATGGATAAAACCAGGGATCAAGCAGAAGAAATAAAGCAAAAGGGCAAAGAAGGAGCGAGCCAGGCTTTGGAAACAGGCGCAAACACAAAAGAGAAAGCAAAAGACTACGCAGAAGACACGAAGGAGAAGACGAAGGAAATGGGAGCTTCAATGGCGGACAAAGCGGAGGATACGAAACACAAGGTGAAGGAGGGAGCACACGACGTGAAAGATACGGCGGCGGAGGCGGCGGAGACAATGACGGAGAAAGCGAAGAAAACAGTGAAGGCAGCGTGGGGAGCGGCGAAGGAGAAGAGCCAGCAGGTGAAAGAGAGTGTAATGGGGAGTGAGAAGGAGGATGAGAGAGAGCAAGCCATGGATGAAGACGTTGCGGAGCTGAGGAGGAAAGGTGGGAAAGATGATCACTGAAACCTCTGCCTTTAGAGTTCAACATGTGCCGTGTTTGGCCACATGCATTGGCACCAACTTCTACATTTTATCAATTTTAACCCAAGATAGAGTTCAACATGTGTCACGCTTTCCATATACTCTGCTGTTACTAAATTTATAATTAAATTTATGTTTTTTATAAAACAATAAAAAATAAATAAATAGTTTCGTCGTCTTCCTCCTCTGCGATCTATATATTTACCTGCTTCTGAATGGCTGAGTATGCACCTCCAGAAAAGATCTAGTAAAAGCGAAGACCTTTTTTGGGAGGATATCTTATCAAAATTCTTATGTCATATGTAACAAATTCGTCAATATAAAAAATTTGTACGTTAATATAATAAATTTATACGTTAATATAATAAATTATCATGAGACTTATAGATTTTTATTTTATGCACTTAAAAAATTATAATCAATTATAAAATTATTAAAAATTCAGAGAATTTTATGAAATATTATCTTATTTTATTCAAAAAATTTTACTGAGATACGAAATTTTAACAGAATTTGGTTGTTTCATGCATTTAAAAATTATAATAAACAGTATAAATATTAAAAATTCATGAAATTTTGTAGGATATTGTCTTATAATATTGTAAATATGTGAAAAAACTTTTTAAAATTTTTATTAACTTACAAAATTTTAATTAAAATTTTGTTTCTGCATTAAAAAAATTATAGTAAATCGTACAAATGTAAAAAAAAATTGAAACTTTTGAGATTAGTTTCTTATAGTGTTGTGAATGTGTGATAGAAATTTCAGATGAGTCTGATAAGATTTTCTTACTCAAATTAATTAAAAATAAAATTTTAAAAAATAGAATAAAATTGACCAGCGCACCCATCGTTCTTACATTCGTACACGACGAAGTAACCTCCTTTGCATATTTATCTTTTTTCGCATGTTTTTCAAAACTAAAGTTAAAAAATAATTTTATAAAAAATATAATGAAATAGCGTTGTAATCGTGACAAAGTTAAAGGTAATGATCGATAAAATTAAGAGAAAAAAACTAATTTTTGGCCTCAGTTACGAGTAAATAAGGCCAAATTAGATCTCAATTTTGAAAAAACAAATATTGAGCATCTCGAATGCATAATCAGAAGCATCATGTGTCTGAGTAAGAGACGATCAGACGTAACTTGACTCACTCAAACGCATGATGCGTCCGCACCTAAATTTTTTTATTTTTAATTAATTTGACTGATCAAATCATATCGTAATGACCTAAAATTTTTGACATACATTCATAACAATAAAAGACATTAATCTATAAGTTTTTAAATTTTTTTGACAATTGTACAATTTACTATAATTTTTTTAATACATAAATATTTTTTTTTTAAATTAAAAATAGCAATAAAAATTCTTAAAAATTGTATCACACACTTACAACACTGTAAGACAATATTACTCAAAGTTTCATGAAGTGTCAACATCGGTACGATTTACTATATTATTTTTAATAGATAAATAAACAATTTTTTTAAAATTACGTACATCAATAAAAAAATACAAAACTTTGTAGAATATTGTCTTAAAGTGCTTTAAGTGTGTGATTCAATTTTCAAGAATTTTTATTACTGTATGTAATTTTAACAAAAATATTTTGTGTATGTATTAAAAAAATTATAGTAAATCATACAATAGTTGAAAAAATTTAAAAACTTCCAGATTTGTGGCTTTTATTGTTGCAAATGTCGTGTAAAAATTTCAAGTTATTCCAATGAAATTTGATTAGTTAAATTAATTAACAAAAAAATTATGTGTGGACGTATCATGTGTCTGAGTGTTGCGTTCGAGTGAGTTAAGTTATATCTGATCTTTCCTCACTCGAACACATGATACGTCCAATCATGCGTCTGGAAAGTCTGATTTGACAAATTTATCTCAAAATTAAATTTTTATAATTATTATAAATATATATATATATATATATATATATTTATATTCTTATTAATATATTGTAGTAATGATTGTATAATGGTGGAATTTTGCACTCAAAATCAATCTTCTGATCAAATATTTATGATGGAGTTAAAAATTGATGTCTCAAAAGACGTGAAAGTTCCAATATTCAAAGCAAACATCGAATGATTTACAACCATCTTCTGAATTCCTGCAAATCAAGCAATCTTTAATTTGTCAGCAGCAACAATGATTAAAACTGTGTATTGATTGGATTCACCAACTCAACAAAGCTTCAGAAAAGTTTAAGTCAAACTGGTCAACGAAGGAGATGGCATTTGGGGATCGGTAACGCCCGATCGTTGATGTTAACACGACACAAAACTTGATGTTTCGAAAGACAAACTTCAAATACTTAACTTGTTTTGCTCTGTTCTTTCTCTACTTTTGTTCGTTTTTAAATGTTGTAGACATTTTTGGTCGGTTTTGATTGGCTAAACAGTGTTCAAATATGATACCCTTCGTTGTTTTAGTCTGGATAGGGCGATATGGATGTACGAAATTGCAGACCATTCTAGTGGATTTTCCTCTAAACCCTTTCCCACTGCCTTTTTCCACTTAGTTCTAGAGAGAGAAAGTGAGAGAGATGGTCCCATTCCCATAGAGCTTGATCCGCTTTAGAAGAATGGGTGGAAAAGGAGATGGGGAAATGACTAGTTTTATGATAACGTTAAATGCAGCAGCGGTGGATAAATGGAGATGGCTGTGATTAAAACGACTCGAAGCTTTGTTTTTTATATCTGGATTCTCACATGCGCACCATTTATATGTTACAAAAGTTAGTAGAGAGAAAGAGATGCAATCTTGCATATTTCTCATTGAAAGAGAACTTGACCTTTTTATGAGGCAATTACGCAAGCTGAAAATTTGAAATGTGCTACGTGCTGTGAGTTGCAATTCACCAGCAACTAATCAACAAACCACTAATTCCTAAACTAAAGGAAACTAATTTACCCACAATCCCTATAATTGTGGACATCATTGACCTACTGACAAACTCACTAACAATTCATTCCTTAAACTGAACTAATTTTGCTTCAGTTTATCAATAAAATCATCTTCTAAATTACAGACTACTAGCAATCTTCTCAATTTTTGGAAAGGAAAAACCTTGAGAGATTTAGTAAATATGTCAGCTAGTTGGTCTTCACTTCGACATTATTGCAAATCAATTTTTCTATCTTCGTTGAGATCTCTCAGATAGTGATACTTCACATCAATATGCTTGCTTCGTCCATGTAGCACGAGATTTATAGAAAGTCTGATTGTAGAATTGTTATCACAATAAACGAGAATAGCTCCATCTTGCTTAAATGTCAGAATTTTCTTCAACCAAAGTGCTTGACATCCACATGAAGTTGTTGCAATAAGTTTCGCTTCAGTAGAAGATAATGTGACTATAAGTTGTTTCTTGGGTAACCATGATACTGCACCTGTACCCAACATAAAAACATAATCGGAAGTGTTTTTTCTATCATCAATGTCTCATGCATAATAACTATCAGTAAATCCAATTAAATTTGACTTCACCCCTTTTTTATAGAATAATCCAAAATCTTTCGTTCCTTGCAAATACCGCAAAATTCTTTCAGCTGCAGCCAAGTGAATTTCTGTTAGATTTTCCATGAATCTACTAATTTGACTTACTGAATGCATTATGTCAGGCCTCGTTGTTATTAGATACATCAAACTCCCAACAATTTTCTTGTAAAGAGTAGAATCTACCTTTTTCCTTCATCATATTTTGAGAGCTTCAAATTAAATTCAGCGGGTGTGCTCACAGGATTACAATCCTTCATTTGAAACCTGTCCAAAATTTTTGGTACGTACTTCTTTTGTGAAATAAATATTCCACTAGTCAATTGCATTATTTCTATGCCCAAAAAATAATGCATTAAGCCAAGATCTGACATTTCAAACTCAATCATCATAAATTGTTTAAATTTTTTAAATATTGAAAAATCATTTTTCGTAAATATAAGGTCATCTACGTATAAGGAAATAATGAAAATTTTCCCTTGATCTCTAATTTTAACAAAGAGCGTATGCTCGTAAGGGCATTTATGAAAACTTCCTTTAAAAAATAAGTTTCAATGCGACTATATCAAGCTCACAGAGCTTGTTTTAATCCATAAAGAGCCTTTTTTTTCAATCTATAAACTTTGTTCTCATTATTAAGCATAATATAACCAGGAGGTTGATTAACAAATACATTTTCTTCCAATGTGCCATGCAAGAAAGCCAACTTGACGTCCATTTGAAAAATTGACCAAGAATTTCTTGCCGCCAAAGAGATTATCATTCTAATTGTGTCGTGTCTTACAACCGGAGCAAAAACTTCTTTATAGTCAATCCCATATTTTTGTTTGTAGTCTTTAGTGACCAAACACGCTTTATATTTGTCCATTTCACCATTCTCTTTCAGCTTTGTTTTGAAAACCCATTTCACATCAATAACTTCATGCTCTTTTGGAAGATCGATAAAGCTCCCACGTATCATTTCTTTCGATGAATTTAATTTCTTCATTCATCGCCTTTTGCTGTTTCGGGTCAACGACTGCACTTTCGAAGGTTGTAGGATCACATTCCAAGAACAAAGCAAAATGAGTGACTGGATCCTCATTTTGATAAATTTCTGCAACTTCAAAATCAGCCATCCATGCCAGTTTTTTCCGTACACGTTTAGACTCGGATTGAGCATCAGATTTTGTTATTGCTGGAGCTACATTTGAGGAGTTCACTGATGAAGAAACTGACGATATTTGAGGTGAAGAAGATGCTGAAATTTGTTGTACTTGATGCTGAATTTTTTCTTGTTATGAATCCTCCTCTTGATCAAAAATAATTTGAGTAGGTTGATGTCCATCCCAATCTCAAATATTTTCATCATAAAAAATAACATCTCTGCTCGTTATAATTTTCTTTGTAGATGAGTTAAACAATTTATAAGCCTTAGATAATTCACTTACACCAAGAAAAATACATTTTTCACCTTTATCATCAAGTTTCTTCCTTTTTGCATCTGGTACATGTGCATAGGCGATGCATCCGAATATTTTCAAATGATCCACTACTGGTTTCTTCTCACTTCAAGCCTCCTCTAGTGTCATATTTTTTAACAGTAAAAGTAGGACTTCTATTTAAAATATGGATGCTCCAATTTAATGCTTCGGGCCAAAAACTCTTTGGAACCCTTCCTTTTGCCTTCAAGCTTCGCACCATATCAAGAATGGTTCTATTTTTTCGCTTCGATGCACTGTTTTGTTGTGGTGTATATGCGGTTGTCAACTCTCTATGAATTCTGTGAGTATCACAAAAAACTTCAAATTCTTTTGAGCAATATTCTCCACGGAGACTTTTAATACGTTGTCCTGACTGTGTTTCAACAAATGATTTGAAACTAGTAAATACTTTAAAAGCTTCTGATTTTTCCTGCAAAAAAATAATTTCAAATTTTGCGTATAATCATCAATGAAAGTAATCATGTACCTTTTACTTCCATTGGAAATGAGTTTTATTGCCCCACAAATACGAGAATGAATCAACTCCAATATTTGTTTTGATCGCCATGATTTTTTTATAGAAAATTGAGAACGATGTTGTTTGCCAACGACACATTCTTCACAAACTTGGGAAGGAGTTACAATTTGAGGAAGACCAATCACCATATTTCTTTGATGGAGAGTTTTCAGTCCGCTGAAATCTGAAATTTAAATGATCGTAGCGAAAATGCCACAGGGTCTTTGACTTCATTCACCAAACAAGCTTGAGTGCTCTCAATCTTNAGCTCGATTTCGTCCCGAGATATCCCAATTTATTTAGTTTGACCAAGTCGTTACACGTGACATATACGACAAATTTGCATTCCGTATACGAAAATTGATTATTCAAACTTCGCGAAAAAGTTTCCTTGAAAATCGAAATTTAAAATTTCGGGTGTTATTACACTACTGTTCGTCCTTTGTCCCAACCTGCAACTTACTATTCAATCATGGTGTTTCTCTCTACTTCTTCACTCCTCGCTTGTTTTCTTTGTCTGCTATTCCTTTCTCTCTCATCCAAAACACTTGCAGGCACGGGAAACACCTCTCGCCGCCATGGCCAGCTCTCCATAGACTACTACAACAAAACGTGCCCTCAAGTTGACCATCTCGTCGCCTCCATTACGACCGAGCTGTTCAGAGAAGCTCCAGTGTCTGGGCCTGCAACTCTTCGTCTCTTCTTCCATGATTGCTTCGTCGAAGTAATATAAATCATTTAACTTAAACATACACCCTCTTTAGTTTTCATCCTCTAAATTTACGGAAATATAAATATATCATCTAATGTAGTGGAAGTTGAAGGGCTGCGATGGATCGATCCTGATATCATCGAATCCAGGCAAGAAATGGTTAGCAGAGAAGGACGCCGAGGATAATAAGGATTTGAGGGAGGAGGGCTTCGAGGTTGTGAAGAAGGCAAAGGCTCTGGTAGAAAGCAAGTGCCCTGGTATCGTCTCTTGCGCAGACATTCTCGCGATTGCAGCAAGAGATTATATCCACATGGTATTCCACCCTCGTCCATTTTGAAATCTTCTTCCTCTCTTTGGATCCACACACACACACACACACACACATATATATATATATATGACTGTTCTTGAATATGAAGGTCGAAACAATGGCGAAAAAGTATTTTTGAATGTCTCCAACGGTCGAAAACCAGTGGATTTTTATCTTTGGCACCCTAATTAAACTTTCGAGTAAAAATGTACCAAGATTGAAACCTTTGTGATTTTCACGTGTTTTATTTTGTCATCATAGTCTCCTACAAAGTGATTTTGTGTGCCTTTTCAGTTGTCACGACCCGAANAAAACCAGTGGATTTTTATCTTTGGCACCCTAATTAAACTTTCGAGTAAAAATGTACCAAGATTGAAACCTTTGTGATTTTCACGTGTTTTATTTTGTCATCATAGTCTCCTACAAAGTGATTTTGTGTGCCTTTTCAGTTGTCATGATTTTTTTTTTCATTAGATTCTTGTCTTGTCCTTGCCATAAATAGCCATTTTTGGGGTGGTTATTAGGTAACCTAATTACTGTGCAATTAGCGTTAATTTGCTTGTTAAGTCAACTAATACTAACAACAATCGTACAAGTTTGATCGATTAATTATCTCCTATTGTTTTTTCTTCTCGTGGTAGCTTTATTACTTGTCATAATAGTTAGGCCAATTCAATTATCGAACATTAATTTATCGTACAACTTGCACGTAAAAAAATGCAACAAAAAAAAATGCTCTGGTCGTGTGCAGGCTGGAGGACCTTATTAGGAGGTGCGAAAGGAAGGTGGGATGGAAAACTATCAATGGCGTCGAGAGTAACATCCAACCTCCCTCGAGCGAATTTGACGGTCGATATTCTTCTGAAACTTCCTTTCCAAAGGGCTAACTGCCTCCGACCTAGTCGTCCTCTCCGGCGCGCACACTATCGGTTTCGCCCATTGTGGCCATTTCATCCCTCGTTTATATGATTACCTAGGTACAAAGCAACCCTATCCGACCATCGATCCGAGGCTCGTGAAGGCTCTTAAGATGACATGTCCTGTTTCGGGTGGAAATAGTGATATTGTTGTACCTTTTAATGTTACGACTCCGTTTTTGTTCGACCATGCTTATTATGCTAATTTGAAAGGCAAATTAGGGTTACTGGCAACGGATCAGGCTTTGTTTATGGATGTAAGAACAAAGCCTATCGTTGAAGCTATGGCTAGGGATAAGGAGAAGTTCTTCAAAGCTTTTGTAATGGGTATGGAGAAGATGGGATCCATTGGAGTTAAGAGAGGAAGAAGACATGGAGATAAAAGATTAGATTGTACCATTCATCAAGAATAATTTTTTTTCCTCATAATTTTCTTTTTTTTTTCGTTCCATATGAGTTTTTATTTTATTGGATTTTTTTAAACAACACGAGCATACATTACAAAGTCAAAAGCACAAGGGTTTAGCGACGACCGACGGCGTATTAGAGAGAGAAAACCAGAGAAGTGAACGGCCGGGAAATGGACAAGTCCGCCGCCGGGCCAGGAGGTGGAGGCTGCCGCGTGGAGGAGGTGGGACCCAAAGAGGAGGAGGTGGGAGCTGGCGAAGTGTGGTATTTGGCAGCGGGGGAGAAAGAGGAGGAGCAGCTTGAAATGGCTGCCGGAGATGCAGGACATGTGGTGCAGGCGGAGGAGCACAGAGAGAGCATACAACGAGACAAAAACGATGACGTTTAGGTGAGGTAGAAATGTGGCTTTGCGTGTTCTTCTGGATCTTCTTCTTCTTCCTCGTGTATTTACTGCAACGGGAGGACGACTAGATTCACAGGTTTATATTTTCCTTTTGTTGTACCCTCTTCAGAGTTCAGACAAACGCCACCACCCATAGATTTAATGATTAAAAAAATACTAAAATTATATTTATGGCTAAAAATAGAGGCCGTGATGTTCTTTACTGCGAAATACTTTTATTATTATTCAAATATTTCAAATAAATAAATAAATATAGTTTAGTAATGTCAGGGTTCTGAAAATGATTTTATGATGTAATATTCTATTTTTCGTAAGGTGCTAAAATTAGCCGAACAAAATATTTATGGGCAGAAGAAAAGAGACATTGAATATGCACGGCACCCACCCGCACGCTTGGCTTACTACCTCAGCTAAACCTCGTTTATCCCCGTTCCGGCGCCGCTGAATGGCCGGCGACGGTGAAGAAAAGGGCTTTGAAGAGCAGAACAAAGACGTTATATATAACAAAAAACTAGAGAACTAAACAACATGGAAGACATCGAGAGGACTATTAGTTCATACGAAATGCTTTAGAGAATTAAAACGGTGGACGATATTGTCGACACCATCACCGACGGCTAAAACTGAGAGAGATTGTTGAGTTCCATTTACATTTGCCATAGTGGAGGAGGCTCATTCAGATCAACGGACAAACCACGTCGGACAAGTCCCAAAAACGACGCCTTCTGAGATCCTTCCGGCGCCGGCGCCGCTCGCAGATCAACTGCCTCCCCGGCAACGTTGCTCGAACCAGTCTCTATAAAATTGCCAACAATAAGTCGAGAAGACGGCGGCTGACTCCACGCTTTGATCGGAGCATTCAGATCGATAGCCAGACCGGAGGCCACAGGAGCAGGGAAGTTCGTCTTAGCCTTAGCTCCCCGGAGAGATCTTGCAGCTCCGTCGTAGGCAAGTGCGGCTTCTTCCGGCGTATCAAAGGTTCCTAGCCAAACCCTCGTCTTCTTCCACGGATCGCGTATCTCAGCCGCGTATCGTCCCCATGGCCTCTTTCGTACCCCTCTATAGTGAGCTTCTCGAGTAGACGCCATTAAAGTGGAAACCAAGCTTCGCAGACGACCGAGAGAGAAAATGGACCCACAAGAATCACCCGTAATCGTCGGCAGGACGGCTCATGTATATATAATAAAAATTAAAATTAAAAATTAAAAATTAAAAACACTACCATTTAGATGTCTCTCATTAGAAAGAACGATGTTAAAATTAAAACGCGAAACTTCTGGAACCGATAAAATAGTTATCCACTGCGGCAACCGGGACAAAAGATGGATCAGGCGTCATGTCGGAACACGAGAGAAGCGGTGACCGTTTGATTCTGCAAATCAAAAAGAGGGTGGGGATTGGGTTAGAATGGACGGCTGTGATGGAAAGCTGCAAAAAGCGAGGGGTGAAAATGAGGGAGAGGTGGAGCCCAGAGGAGAAGAAAATAGCAAACGCCGCCGCCTGATTAGACGTGAGCTCACAGTGCTGTCAAGTGAATACTTCCAACTCTTCTTCGATGACGTCACTCACTATCAGACTCCCTCTGTACGGCGCCTACCTTTATTTTATTCCAATTAATTATTTTCTTTCAATTAGCTAAAACTATGGATTTGCCACGCGGATCAAGGATAGGCGATGTGTATCGTGTTGGGGGAAGGGGAACATTACCTTACTGAACCGGGCCTGGGTTTAATTACGTCATTTCCGTGGGGGTTTTCTGTCCATAATTATTTGCTGATTTACCCTCAATATATATGTATTACAAATACAATCATACAAAGCTTTGGAATCAACGCAAATGATGTAACACATTACACATGTATCATGTATGTATGTGTACCGCAATTGAACTTATGTATGCATGTATGTATGGCACAAAAACTCATCAACATCATGCTAATTCTATATATGGGGATCGAAATTTCCCTTACAATACGATGCATTAATGGCCTACTTTCCTCTATTTGATCTGATTGGCTTTTCTTCTGACCTTGCTCTGCAAGACATTTAAAAAGATAACACAGACTCGTGTTCAAACCAGGGCCTTGCTAATTGAGATCCAAACAATTTTCAATCCCAGTTGTGGTGCAAAAACGATACCTTTTTTTCAAACAGGAAGTTTTGGTTTTAGCTGTTGGAAGATTGAATCAGTCTCCCAATTTCAGCTGCTGGCTTAGGATGATGCCCATGGCCATGCCCATGGTGCATCGTCATTTGTATATCCTTGGATAAATGGGTTCTTGCTTTTGCATATGGAGCATCTCTAGCTGCGTAAAGAAGGAACAAGTAGAATGCTTTTAGCTTTCAACACTCTATTTAAGGGCTGAGCTAAAAAAATTGTATAGAATTCAGAATTCTGATTTAATATTTTCTATTTTAAAAGACAATAAACACGGTATTAGACTTTTTTTGAGAAAGAAATCCCACATTAGACATATATAAGTGGCCTCATCCTTATTCCCTAACAATATAGTGCACATTCGCTAGAAGTCAGTTATTTCTCGACTGTTTTGTCTTTTGGTACTCGAGAAGAAATATAAGTCTAATAACTATATCCAAAAAGCTTTGAAAATCAGAATGGTATATTATTTGCATGATATCATGTTTTACCTGCATTATGTGCTCGGATGATATTCTGCCGCCTTTTCCAATAACAAACTGAACCGATAACTATGAACAGGAAAGTGAACAAAGCACCAAATGCAATGCCAATCTTTAAGCCAGCAGATAGATGATGACCACATGTAGGGAGCCCAGGCATACCACAGAGACCTTTATTATCAGTAAAACTGCATATCTCAGACAAAAATAACACAATCAGCAAAAAGAAAGCCATAAATCGAACCTAATAATAGCCTCTATCAAGAGTGAAATGTAGATTGACATTTTAATGGTACATTGAGTAGTTGAATCTGAATTAGCTTCATATAGGGTAGCTTATATTGAATTGGCAATTGGAATCAAAATAAACATAACATACTTGAAGCTAGCTCCATGCAGAAGCCTTGCTCCTAGGGTAGCGGGGACTCTTCCAGATAAAGAGTTAGCATTGAGATTCCTGCCAGGTTATGAGTTGCAAATTATCCTTAACTGCCCGTGTTGATTTTAATAAATAAGAAAATAAAGAGGGCACAGGAAACATCTTACAATATTCTTAAAGACGTCAACTGTCCCAGACTTTCTGGAATTGAACCATTCATGAGATTGTACGAGAGGTCCCTGAATTGAATAAATATCAACAGAGAATCTGACTCTATAAGTATTTAGCAAGTGATTTTTTATGTCATCCAAATCCTCTCACAGTGCGGAGCAGAATTTGATTTCATGATAGAGTTGTCTGGAAAGAGTATGCACCAAATAAAGCAAAGAAAATCACCAAACAAGTGCACTCACAGTACTTCCAAGCGAGATATGTTCCCGATCGACAATGGAATGCCTCCATGTAAGATGTTTCCACTCAAATTTCTGAAAAAGGCACCATTTGGGCATATAGAATGTCAAGACGTGTTAAGGCAAAAGTGATATAAATTTTTATAAGGACATAATCTAGCTAGTTTCCAAGCATCTCAAACACTAGAAGAAGTTCTAAAATTAAGAAGGCAGTACCACAATCCTTCGAATAAACAGAGGCATGGCAAATAGACTTACATGCTCTGCAAATTACTCAGGCCTGATATATCATTTGGCAGGAAACCGCTCAAACCTTGATTGTCAAGTCCACTGCAATCCATGTACAAAGTAGATTAGACAACAACAGATATAAAAGTAATTTGTTCAAGCTATAAGATTGCATACTTACATTCCTAGAGAAAAAAACACCATCATTGAACAATTATTCTTTGGTTCCACAACTTCAGGCAAAATAGAGTGGTGGAACCTTTTTATTTTAAAATCAGATTTGAAGTATTTTCTGGAAAGGGATCAAGAACTTACAGTCCGTCGATGATCCATTTGCTTCTAGTACTGTCAAATTGGCAATCTGCTCCACTCCATGGATGTTCTTGGGGAACACAAGGATCGCCATTCCATCCAAGACGAATAGGAAGCCCTAAAGCTTTTTTTAATGACTGTAAAGCACTTACTGAAATTAAAGAAAGACTACAATCAATGGCTTAATAAATTGATAAATCTTGCTAATTACATAGTAGTGAAAGAAAAAACTAGTATAATCTAGGTGTATCTACCTTCAGATTGCAATGTTTTTGCCTCAGCCTCAATAATCTCAAAGACTTCAATGGCATTGATTATTGCATGCCCACCTTCTTTAGGTTGCAACGTTATTGTTAAACTCCTTCCAATAACCTCAACAGTAGTGTTGAGTACAAGAGCAGTATATTGACCTCCACTAAGGTTTATGATGTCAACATCGTAAAATTTTATGTCACCATTTATCAATATATCAAAATCCCTTTTTCCTATGGCGTTGACTGAATCATCAATTTCCGCAAAATGTAACCAAACAGAATAGTTTTTATTGGGATCAACATCCATCATGTATTCTAGATCAGGCTCAGTGTCTGTGCTAACAAGAGCGGACTGGTATAAACCTTCAGGGTAAAAGTTTGGTGGATGTGATGTCATATTGATCTTCTTTTCAACAGATATTTGTCTATCAGAATTCTGACCAAAAGTTGAAATGGGATTCCAAAACCTATCCCCACCCCATTGATCACCGCCAAAATCTGCATCGAATTTTGGCTTTCCACCACCACAGGTCAATCTTGTAACTGTTCTAAGGATTTCTTGACCCCACTGAGGTCCAAAATAATATGCACGATCATCAACTTGGAGGATTTCAATTGAAATAATAGCAGGAGCTCCATGACCTGTACTGTGGAAGCAGATAGAGGCAGTCCCATCCATTAAAAACACGATGGATTCAGCAAAAGATTGATCATCATTTCTACTCCAACCTAATTTCAAAGAGAAAATCTGTGTGCCTTCCACAGAAACATCAAATAGAGGCTCGTCATCAAAATTAGGAAGTTTGACTAAGCCAAAGAAGATCCTTACTGAATAGTGTCCCTTTGGCACATTCTTAATAATGTAGCAATTTTCAGGACCTCCAGACAAGGGAAAGTAGCGCAATGTTTTTAGAGGAGGACTGAGGTAACTCGTAACCGTTGCGTTAGCAGGAGTTCCTCCTGTATATCCATAATCCTTATGCCAACGTGTATTGGTAGGTTCGGTATGGACATCTTCTCGAGCTCCACAGCTTATTCTCATAGCATATGGCACTGCAATTGCAGATTGACCTTTAATATTAATCCAAATAAGAAAAAAATCAAAAGAATACGTAGCTACGGAAAAGTAAAGTTGTCAAATCCTTCAGCCATGTTACTATCTTCAAATGATCAATTTCAAATTGAACGAGGAAGTATCAGTCACATGTAGATTCTACAATTCTCAGAATACTCATTCCTTGCGATCAGACTCGGCTATCAAATAAAGTATTTCCAACAGTCGCACAATCAAGGAAAAAACTAATACAATTTATCGTAAACTAGAAAAGAGAAGAAATCACTGAATGCAGATTAAAAAAGAGACCTAGTAAGCATTGATCGGATGTAGAACTTCAAAATCAAGTAAAATCAAGAAGCAGCAGCCGTAGATAGGTTTGACAAGAATCATCCACAGAAAGAGATAAAGAGAGGAACAGAAGCTTACAAGGCCGAGCTGAAGAGAAGAACAATCGAAAACAGAGGACAACAAAGAAAAGGAATATATATCGAAGCATTGTAGCTCTGAAAAATAATTGACATTCGTTTGCCCTTTCGTTTCTCTGTGCATCAAAGCGCCATGGTCACCTTCCGAAAACCATCACTCAACTCCTTCCGTTTCCTGCCGGAGAGAGAGAGAGATCGAGATTGGTAGTGCGTTATTGGATGTCCAACATCTAGTCGTGAACTGAATTTTCTACATTGGGTTGACCCCAAGCGTGATTTACGGAAGGAATTTTAATTTCTTATTTAGTTTAATATATATAGATAAACATGTAAATAATGAATTTACTAAGTTTTTTGTTTTTTCTTCGAAGTTAAAACTCAATTTAGGACTAAATTTTAATTAAATATCTCTATTCCAGTCCCAATTTAAAAAAAAAATTAATTTTGAGTTCCTCAGACATCTGATACGGACGCACTCATAACATTTGGGCGTTCGATACGAACCCAGTGATTCTCCTTCGTCGGCGTTCTTCGTCGTATCTAGCTACCAGTTGCTCGAGCTACCATCTATTGTATCATATATAAAACTTCTAATTGTCAATATTTTTTTAATGTACGATTTTCATTACAAAGATGAGTGAATTTATACATTTTTTGGAGATTCAGACGTTCGAAGAGACGTCAGTGCGTCTGCATCGAACATCTGATACAGATGTTTACTGCGTTCTTATCAGAAGTTTAAAGTAGGGTGAGTGCGTCCGTATCATACCTAAAATTGGTTTTTTTTTTTTTAAATTCGAGTATTTATCTAAAATTCAGACCTAAATTAAGTTTTATCTTTTTTTAAAAAAAATTAATTTGTCACTAGTTTAAAATGTATTTAATTTTTAATGCTTTCAAACGTATTTTTCAAAAGAAGTTTTAAAATATTCAAGTATAAAAATTAAAATTGGAGTTTCTAATGCATTGGACAGGGCCCCTGAACCTTCTTTGCGTCGACATATAATGGACTCGCTTGGTCAACGTCAACTCGTGTATGACTTCTTGTTCTTTCATTTCGGCATCCCGATCGTGGTTTTATTTATTGCCAACCCCAAATATGTCGTGAAATTGCAAATAAATACTAAAAGTTCCACTTGTTTATTTATTTATTTATTTATTTTCTTCGTAACGAGTCAGCGTAGAATTTAAAAATAAATATTAAATTGCCAATCTTTTCTTTTTTTCTAGCTCATGATGTAATGATAAAGAGATTATTAAAACAAGTTTCTGTTAACATTATAATACGTTCATTTGTTGTGTATATATCCTAACAACCGATATAAACTCTGGTTAATAAGATTGAAACTTTAAAATTGATCTTAGAGAGCCGTGTTCTCGTATCGAAAATCGTTATTGAGCCTAATCGGATGTAAGGCCGGGTGTTTAAGTTATTTGTTAAGATCGAGTAATTCCGTCTACCAGTCTTAATATAACTAGCTTAACCGTGTGTCTAACAATTTGATCAAGTCAACTGTTGATAGAAAGAGTCATGGGATCGTAACAAAACAAAAGACATCGTAATCAATGCGACGAGAATGGAGTGACCATTTCTCTTTCGTCCACAAAATCCAAACAGTTAATTTGAAATCTAAGCCAGCATTAATTTCAGCAAGCTGCCAGCTACACAAACACTAATGGATTTTAGAAGTGGGTGGCTTTCAGATTCAAAGACAGAAGTGGAGCATTATCCTTCATTTTGTCTGCACCGAAAAGCTTCAAATCTCCAAGAAAATAATATCATGTGTTAGTTATTCGTGAAAATACTAAGTAAAAGAGACAAGATGACGTGATTATTCGTCAATAATAAGAAATTATTTTCTTAAGAGTCCCAAATCGGACCGAACGCGGCGATTCCGGCTTTCTTGCATGCATCGACGACGTCTCGACTTCCTTCTGGGTTGCTCGTCACGATCACCGCCTCGGCGTTCCAGTTCTTCGCCGTGTCGACGGACAGTTGAGAGACGTTTGGCCGGCCCATGACAGCCGTGTCGTGGACGATGACTTTACCTTTGGGATGCCCACTCATCCAATCTTTTATCTCTGTCCCAAAATTTTGCTCGATTCCTTTCGCCACCCAGAGAACAGAAACGTCGGCCTTACACGGCTGAAGAAGGAACGATAAGAAGACACAGATGCCGGAGCCGGTGGCGACCAACAAAACTCTGTCGTACATGTTCACTAGATAAGGTAGTCCGGCGAAGTGCACTTGCCGGACCCACAAGTGGCTTGGTGGGTTTGAGACTAATGATTTCGTGAAATCCCCGACGGCTCCGGCGAGCATCATGTGGTCTTTTCCGTCGGAGATGATGCCAAAAGCGTGCCACTCCGACAGCGGGGATGGGCTGATTCTTCCCAGAATTCCAGGCTTTACCGGACCTTGGAATTTGATAATCGAAGCGTGACTGGAGGGGGCTGAAACCTTCACAGGAACCCTTCTCACCGTCAGCCATGGGATGATGATCAACAAAGTTATGCCGGCGGTGAACCAAAACTCTTGCCGTTTTATCAAAATCATTCCGATCTCATGGCTGTAGGATTTGGTTTTAGGGTTGTAAGCGATAGTGAGAATAACGAAAGCCCACAGGAGGATAAGAGAGGACCATCCTGCAAATCGGTGGATACGCTCGAACATGTTGTGATGAAGATGTCGAACGAGAGGGAAAGCGGCGAGAGAAGAAAGGAAAAGAAGGGCAAGAATCACCCAAGCGACTCCGATGATCTCCGGAGATGAGTTTTCTCTGTCTTTGAGCGTGAGAACAAGAGCGTAAACCAGCCATGCAATGGAGGAAAGTCCACAGCCACTGTGAATCCCTCCTAAGCTTTGCAGAAGAGAGGTTGTGGCGGTCTTTACAAACAGAGGAATCCATGAATGACCCAGTAAAGCCACGGCCAACCAGAAGACGATTCGTAGAAAAGCTTCGCTCCGACACAGAATCAACGTGAAGATATTGGCTATGGAAAAGAGTGCAGCTCGGTCTCTCGCATATTGGAAATTTCCAGTTGCAGCCAGAACTAAACCAGTGATATTAAGAGCCAAACAGACGACGAACAATCTCTTATAGACTGTAAACAGTCCTTGATCGAGCAAAATCACAGAAAGTCTCGATTCAGCTGGCTTTCGAGCTGGCTTCGGAGGTTGAGGTTGGTCTCTCTTACTCGTCGCCAAAAGATGACTAGGGCTTTGCTTTTGCTTCTCTTCGTCGTAAACTTCTCCGTGCTCTTCTCCTTCCTCAATGGCGTAATCTTGCTCGCCTTCATCATCTTGCTCGACTTCATCGTCGATATCACAGAAATGGCTACTGGATTGACTTAGAGTTCTGTTAATGGCGGACGGGAAGACTTTAGAGGCGCTTAGCCATAGCCTCCTACTGCTTCTCTTGCTACTGTTCCTCGAAGCCGCGAAAGGGTCGGAAATGGCGAAGTGATCCTCGTGAGGCTTCACCTCAAACGCCACCCCTCTGCAACTCGAGAATCTCACTTGAGCTTGCATTTTCGAGTTCTAAAACACCCTCTCGAAGAAAAGATGGAATAAAGAGAAAAAAAAAAGAGCTGAGAGAAAGCGAGCGTGGTGCGTTTTGCTATGCAGAGAGATGGTTGAATTTATAGGAAATGGGTCCCTTCGTTTGAGGCTAATTTTCACTAAAATCAGACAAGCTGACTTCACATATTAAAGTTTGAAAAAGTCAAAAGTTTTATACTCGTACCAAATTTCAAAGGCCTCATATCACGTTGCAAGTTGCAGTCTTACAAGGCGGTATGGATGGATTCAAACTCAGTCAACGCTTTCTGGTTGACCGAGATCTAATCGGCACAGCAAAGAGAGTAATTTGACAATTTCTTTGCTAATTCTTTTCATCAGTAACGCTTTCATTGTCACTTGTCAGTAGATGAACACTTCACTAAATATTTAAACACCATAAATCTTCAAAATTCATGACCATCATACATGATATCGTATGATATAATTTTTTTATTATTTTAATCGTTAGCAATAAACTATACATTATAGACTTATAGTATGTTCATTAGGGTGACATATTAGCATTAACCTCTTATGACCGGGGCTGTTGATTTCCATGACCACTCTCTCGGAATAATTATTCGTGCATGCTTAGCTTCAAGCTTTTCAACCATGAATTCGTATCATTTTCTTCAAGTCGTCGTTCGATTGGCAAAGCTAAGTTGATTTTCAACGTTTGTTCGTCTCGAGCAAGCGTTAAATGTTCATTTGAAGTAGAATCATATCACAGATTACATGGTTGATTCTTTTTCTTTTTGGGATAGCTTATTTTTTGAAACATTGTTATATAATTTTCGGAATAAAAAACAAAATCTACGATATAATAATATATGTAACAACTGCTCCTTGCCAAGTCTTCTAATCCCATGCTATGACTTAGCCAATTTCAAATAAATTTATATGATTACTCTTAAAGCAATATCCAATACATTGTTCCAAATGGAACAAGACGCTTCATCGCCAACAAACCTCGTATATTTTTCATAAGCAGCTACGACTCGGCCGCTCCGATCCCGACAACGGCAAAATTTCTCCATAGCCGTTCTTATTCGGTTCGTTCCATTCCCTCCCCCTATTTCACAAACTAACCGAAAATCAAAAGTCATATCGGTATTCACCCGAAAAGGTGCATTAATATCGCTTTTAATAACCGAACCAAACCGGTTGGTCGTTAACTCACAAAAACACAATATTTAGATGCTAACTCATAATGGGTTGGCGAAATCCCTTGAAAGAAGAGTTTGGTCTTTGAAGAGTCTACGTCAGTCGTCAAGGTCAACCAATCTTGCCCATGAGTCAAACCATTGTAAAATGCAGTCAAACGATCCTTGTCGTTGTTCAGTTTGGTTCCTTCCTGCATATAATCCCGCCTGCAACGAAACAATCTTTGGTATTTGATGTGAATTTTAGCAATCTGATTGGTCCAATTAGGTTAATCGTAAGGCTGAGATCGGCCGGTGTGAGTCCACCTGTGCCGGGAGTTGAAGATGAGGACCTGCATATCTTTCCATGTTTTGCCTCCTTCAATGGAGTCCACGAGAAAGGTGGTGTGGTGTAACAGCAAATGGACAGCGTAATCCTGTGTCTAAACATCTTTAATATCAGAGTAATTATGAATGAACATTCTTAAGTTAAAAAAATTATTATCTAATATTTTATTATTAATTTAAATTAATCAACTTTATATTTATAATTTAATTTCATTTTTTTTGAATTATTATATATTCTCAATTAACTTGCTGAAAAATAAAAAATAAAAATAAAATATAAAAATAACATAATAATGAAAATTTAATATTCTCATCCCATTTTTTTTCTAACTTAAGACCCAGTCAATATGGTTAATTATTTTTGTTAATATGATTAGTTTTAACAATTTATTAAGAAATAAAAAAATGTAATTATAAATTTAATAAAAAATTTACAAATTTATAATCTCTTCAACCTAATTATTAAAATTTATTAACTAAATGATAAATCATCATTAAAATTAACGAAAAATGTGATGATTATGTGTTCATTGCAATTATGATATAGTTCAATGTGTTCTTTGATAAATTTTAAAATACAATGTATTTTTTACAACTATCATCATAATTCATGGGATTAATTGCTTTTTATCCTTGCTAATGAAAAACACCCTTTGGTCCATGCGTGATGTATTTAAATCAATTGAATATTCTTGTCATGAACAAAACATCAATGCATTAGAATTCTTTATTATGTAAAAATAAAAAATGTGTCTGACTTTCGCATAAATAAGCAGATTCAGGTCTAAGTTTTGAAAAAATAAAATTTGAGTTTCACGGACGCATTCTCAGAGGGTCGAATCTTGCTTCACTCACACGCAACTTGTCTCATTCGGACGTAACTTGTCTCACTCGGACGGAACTTGCCTCACTCGTACTCTCACTTGAACGCAACTTGTCTCACTCGGACTCTCAATCGGACGCAACTTGCTTCTGGACTCATTTTATCGGAATGACTTGAAATTTTTATCACTATCACACATTCAAAACAATAAAAAACACTAATCTAGAAATTTTTTAATTTTGTCGACAATTGTACGATTTAATATAATTATTTTAATATATAAATAAATAAATTTCGTCAAAATATACAACAATCAAAATTTTTGAAATTTTTGTCACATATTTACAGAACTATAGGGCAATATTTCATAAAGTTTCGTGAATTTTCAATAACGATATGATTTACTATAATTTGTTTAATACATAAATAAATTTTTTTATTAAAATTACACACATCAGTAAAAAGTCTAGACGCAAGTTGGGTTCGAGTGAGAGTCCGAGTGAGACAAATTGTGTTCGGAAAGCTCAAATTTTATTTTTTCAAAATTTAAGCCCAAATCAGTTTATTTACTCAAAATTGAGGCCAATTTTTTGTTTTTTCTCTTCTTTATTAATAATTTCATAATATCAATTACAAATTGTCATGAATGATCACTAATAAATTACAAAAAAAAAAAAAAACATTAACTATAGTCGTAAAAGAGACGAAATCATTATGAAAAAGTGGACAAAACTTTGAAAACCCAAGAAAGTAAAAAAGAAAAAGCAAGAATTTAATGGATTGCTTAATCAATTTATAAAAAAAAAAGTTGGTTTAAAATATTAAATTAATAAGTAATGAAGTATGAAAAAGATGAACAAATCTTGAAAACCACAGCCTTCCCCACCGACGCAATAAACCAGACAAGACAACGATTCCCACATATTCAAACTCAGTGAGTCACCCACCCTACATTATCTTCTTCCCCGTCCACCGCGTCAGAAACTCCTCCCCGTCATATCTCCAGTTCAGTCAAAACCTTCTCAAGTATAATATCTCCTTTCCTTGATATTTCTTCAAAAATTAGTTTTTAAAATTTTAAATAATAATTATTTATTGAAAAAAATAAATAAGTGTTTTTTAAAAAAACAATTGGAGATGCAGGGGATCGAACCCTGTACCTCTCGCATGCAAAGCGAGCGCTCTACCATTTGAGCTACATCCCCAGATTGGGCAAGACAATCTTTTTTAGAAAACAACCTTTGTGAATGACATCCATGGCGATTTTATCTGCGCCGGCAGTTGAAGAATCGGTTTTGCTTTTATCGTTGTTCCTGCAAATTCCTCTGTCGCTCTGGGCTACTCCACTGCTCGCTTCTGTCGTCTCTCTCTTTTCCATTTTTTCGGGTAAGAGAACGTAACTTTTTATTTTTTAGCGTTTTTAAGGGTGGCGTTGGCTAATGCGTGCTTTTTCTCCACTCACTTCGTGGTTTGGTTTGATTTGTTAGGCTTGGACGATTCTTATTTCTCTTTGACTGAGCTTTTTTCTTGTGTCTTTAGCATTCGATCTTCATTTTTGGTACTAGTAGTAGAATGTTGTTCTTGAAGCATCGTAGCAGTTTCAGAGCTCTCTCCTGACCCAAACGAGACCCAGAGCCGTTTCTATCAACACGGGTACGATCCCTGATTCCGCCATTTTTGCCCTCTGTTTGGAGCTCTGATGGGCTAGCACAGTGAGAATATGTGCTGAGATTTCTTGCGATTTCGGCTTCTCTTCCCACGTTAAAATCTCGATTAGTCTCTCTGCCGCGATTTCGCTGCGATCTATCGCTTTCTTTCCCGCCGATGGAACTACCAAGTTGGCCAGGGTTTGCAGCAGTTTTTCTGAAAATTGTTTGTTCGATGATAATCGCAGGAGAGTTTCGACTATTCCATTAGAGGCCAGAGCGGAAGCTTTGTCCAGCGCAGTGGATAGGTTGTGTAGTGTTGCTAAGCTTGATTCTTTTGCTTCAATGGCGGAATCCGAGTCGAGAATTGATTGCAGAAATGAAATTATTTTTTCTGTCAAGGCTAACCAACAATGGGTGTTCGACAGAGATGACGATAGCGAGCAAAGCAACTGTAAAATTTGAAGCTTTTCTGGCTCATCCATGGCTTCTGTGTTCGCGAGTATTTTGGATAAGATTCCTGCTTCCACCATGAGTGCCTTGCATCTGCACTTATTAATTAATATTTCATATTCAAATAAGTGTTTTTTTAATAACCCAAATGAAAATATCTGTAATTAGTGATGAACAAACTAATAATTGACCACAAATAAAGCCAAAATGACCAAGGATCTTTGATCTTGGAAATATACAGAAATTTGGGTCACTTGCGAAAATTTTAAAACTAGAAACATGTGAAAGAAATGGAATTCCAGTCATTAATTTCGCATTTTTACTTGGTTTTTTGAAAAGAACTTCGAATTCTATGGACTAGTAGTGAATTTACTTAGGAGGAACTTCTGTTTGCAAGCCCAATCAATGCGTTTCTGGCCACTCGTCGACGGTCCGGTACATCGGAATTCACCATGGATATCAACGGAGGCAAGACCCCGAGATCCTCCTTTTATTTTCTGAGCTTCGAATCTCGTTTGGCCAATTTAATATCCTCAGCCGCCATCTCCTTCTCTTCCCAGCTTCCAAAGTGCAGACATTCACCACTTTCTGCCACTCCAATGGCGGATTATCGTCTTTTTCATCCTCTGCAGCGGTTTGATTTTGGACGGCCTGGATTGGTTGGCTGCTCATCGTCTTGATCGTCGGAAGAAATGGATCGGCGGCGACTGGGTGGCTCTTGAGGGATTATCGTTTGAAGAATCTGAGTTTGTAGGACGAGAAGAAAGGAGGGGACTGACAGGGAGAATAAGATGATGAAGAAGAGGTGGAGGAAGAAGAAGACATGGCTGAAGTTTCAGAAGAAGACGGAGACAGTGGTTGCCAAACAAAATTGGGTCTTCTTGATTATTTCAGCTCTGACTTTGAGAGAGAGAGAGAGAGAGAGAGAGGAAACGAAGACAGTGGTTGTGGGCCTGTGGCCAAACCCGAGCGGAGCAGAGAAAGGCACATGCAAAGAGACCTTCCACTTTTTCTTCTAGTAAGTATATACAATATTATATTATATATATAATGTTATTTTTAATTTCTTANTTTCCAGACCATTTCGTGGACCAGTTTTCATTGTTTTCTTTTGCTTCATTTCTTTTCTATCCCATTAACTCGGGCTGATTTCTTCTTCCACCCTGTATTTTCATCATAGTTTTCTTACTTCTTATAATGGAAGACGTCAATGGTAAAGCTCTTCATCCTTTTTGCTGCGAGTTGTATATCTCTTCGTCGGGTCAAATCTCATCGGCTTTTTTCTGGAGTTTTAGTTAAATTTTTCGTGATTTGATTTTCTTGTTTTTAGGAGTGCGATTTGGACTTTCATTTTATGTTCTGGATTTTCATTGAGTTGAAGAATCAATTTCGTCTACCTTGCATTTATTTTATCTGATTATGCCGACGTGCATTTAAATTGGTTTGATGCATATGAATGTGGGAATGATTTTTTTTTGGTTCTTTAGCAATTTGAAAAGTAATACCTGAATTTTGGTGGGTCTCTCATTTTCTTCGAATCCTTTGTTGGTGTTTTGCATCTGGACTGATACGATGGGTTTACTCAGTTGTTGGACGCGAAATTTGATTATGTTTGAAATCAGCTATTCTGAAAATTTGAATAATCATGTCTTTTGAGGCTTTAAATTTCCGTGAAAAACTATGGTAGATGTTTTTTCCCTGTAATGTCATATGGTTGCCATATTTTCTGTTCCTCGCATTTGGAAATAAGATCATAACTGCATCTATTCTTCAGCCTGATTAGATCTAAATTTATCATATTAGTTGTACAGATATTTCTATTCCTTCTCAAAAAGGAATTTATGTTACTAGTTCGTGAACATTTATACCTGTTTACCTATTATGGTAGTGATTTAGTTAGGAAAGTCTTTGGTCTTTCCCGAAAATTACCATGGATAATGCTTGATTTTGATTTACTTAGAATTTGAAACATGAAAGTGGATAGAGTTTATTGGAGTGACTGAAAAAATGGAAGAATAAGGAAACTAGATTGTATTATATGAATTTGATTTTTTTTCTCCTGAGTATAAGCCTTCAAAAAAGCTAGCTAAGAACGTAATAGCAACTCTTCATCACTGTACGATTGGAATATTCACATCCCAAATGTAATAGTATGGCTTGTTTCAATATGTGTGTGTGTTAAACAAAGCTTGAGTTTCTCTCTTCTCTCCTACTTTATATATTTGCAGTTGTTGAAGCTAAAGATGGAACTATTTCTGTGGCTTCTGCATTTGCCGGTCATCAAGAAGGTAATATGAAAACCAATTTCATCGCAGTCCATATTTTCTTCTCTTTCTCTCTTCCCCACGATAACAATCACTCCAATCATGAACAAGAAAAGGAGAAGATATAATTGGTGATATCATTAAGTTTTCTTCCCGATAACTTATGAGAGAGAATTACTATTTGCACAAAATCCGAGAATGGTAATGAAACCAGCCTTTTAGTAAGAAATAAGCCAGAGGTATATTCTCTATTGTAGTGGCTAAACCCGAAAAAACAATTATATGTTCTTTATTACATGCAGTTATACCATTGATTCGGCAGTGTAAATAGATAATTGTTTCACATTTTAGCTACTCCCTTAAATTAAATTATTCTTCACTTATTTACCCTACAAAACGTCTATGTGATAATTTTGAAGTACAACATGAACACTCTTTCTATTTGAATTATATATTCTCTATTACGTGTGGTTACACCAATAATTCTGCATTGTAAATAGATAATGTTTCACATTTTAGGTACTTCTTTAAATTAAACTATTCTTTGCTCATTTACCCTACAGAATGTCTATGTGGTAATTTTAAAGTATAACATGAACACTCTTCATATTTGATGGTATATCAGTGTCAACCCTTATATTATATTTTCGACTGCTGAATCAGCTGTACAGGATAGAGACCACAAGTTCTTGACCAAAGCAGTCGAGGAGGCTTACAAAGGAGTTGAATGTGGAGATGGTGGGCCCTTTGGTGCAGTTGTTGTTCATAAAGACGAGGTTGTTGTGAGCTGCCACAACATGGTTTTGAGAAACACAGACCCCACAGCGCATGCTGAAGTGACTGCAATAAGAGAGGTAAAATGAAAAAAAACACAACTATCACTCAAGTTTATGCTTTCTTGTCTTTGGCAGTTCATTTCAGATTTGGAATGAATTGGCTCATTAAATTAATTCAGAGTAAGGTTTTGTAGCAATTCCTGGTGACATTTTTAATTAAGAAATTGTTTGCTAAATTTAACAACTTACTCTCAATTTTTTTAGAGTTTAGATTTTTTCTTTGGATGGGGAAAGATGAAATTCATGTCTTAAGGCATGAAACACGAAACATTACTGATGCTGACATTTGTTTGATCTTGTCCACACATGTCTTAGTCACTGAATGTGTTCATAATCTATTTTTCTTTTTCTTAAAAGTCTTAGACAAACCTCGAGACACCATTGACGCACTGGGATGATTTTGAAAATTATAATTAAGCTTCAAACAGAAGAAAGTTCAGCAATTGAGGAAAAATGACGAGGAAAAACTCTTTGACAGAAAAATATGTACGAGTGTGCTTACTTGTGTTTATTGTCTTCTACTATTTGAAAAATAATGTTGTCTTATCATCAATTTGTCATATTCTTTGTTTGAGTGATGTAAGATGTTCTTATGAGGATCTAAATAACGTCCTTCAAGAAAACAAATGTGAGAAATCGACCCGATTCAAATCTTGTCCACATTGATTGATCGTAAAGCTATCTATAATCTCTTATCTTCATATTACTACTGACCTTAACAATTTCTTTAGTCCATTTCTTCGACATCTGACTATTGAAATGGAAACATGCAGGCCTGTAAGAAGCTGAATCAAATAGAGCTGTCAGACTGTGAAATATATGCATCTTGTGAGCCCTGTCCTATGTGCTTCGGTGCCATCCACCTTTCAAGAATTAAGGTGCTCTTGCAACTTGATGCCTTTTCAAACACTGCAAAAATAAAAATTTGTTTTGTTGGAGACAATAATTCTCGAAGACAATATACTTTTACTGAAAAGACAATGAAAACTAAGAGAATAAGAGTGTTTTAAAAACTGTTCTGTTTTTTTGGAAAGCATTTTTGCTTGATTGCATTGTTTGTGACGCAGAGATTGGTATATGGAGCAAAAGCCGAGGCAGCCATTGCTATTGGTTTCGATGATTTCATTGCAGATGCATTGAGGGGAACCGGGTTCTACCAGAAGGCGCACTTGGAAATCAAGAAAGCCGATGGCTCTGGCGCTGTGATTGCCGAGCAGGTATTTGAGAAAACTAAGGAAAAGTTTCTCATGTACTGATAGTCTCATACCGATCTCTTCAGGAATATTCATCCAGAAAAAAAAGAATGACATGAAAAGTATTCTTCAACCTTTGCTTCAATTCATCACTTCTGTATTTGAATTCAGGAATTGAACAATCTCTATTGAATTGAAAAATTTGGATATGTTCTGGACTTAACTTGTGCATAACCGTGCGATGCATGTGTGCATCGTAATTCGATACATGTACATGTCAACATGCGATGCATGCGTGCATTTTTCACGCAATAAGTGAATCTTTTTACACGCATTCAATAAATATTATGAACCCAAAAAATGTCTGGTCGAAGGATCGGTAATTAGTCCGGAGATTGGGAGGAAGATAATTAGACTAATCTAGTAGTTTTGTGATTTGAACTAATCATATCGGTGGGGTGAATTTTATTAATCTTATCAGTACCTTGTCTCGAGCATTCGATGACTCATATTCGAGGTCTCGGCACTTTGAGCTCTCTGAAATTTGATATTTTGCTTAGTATCCTGACTGAACTGATCGAACTGTTGCCCCGAGCTACATGATCTTCTCTAGTTTTCTATCGGGTAGAAATTATTTCTCTTAATTTAACTTTAATTAACAAGTTATATTATGTTCAATTATCATACTCTACTAAAATTAAAATTGTCTGCAATAATTATTGGTAATTAGTGTGAAAATGAGATGCTGTAGCGGACGGCTGAGATTCATTCTACCTTTTTTTAAAACTATGTTTAATTATTTATGCCGTTTTATCCTATTAAAAATGAACATCGGGTTCGTGGTCTCCTTTTGACCCGATTACCTTTTAGCCCGGCCCACCTGTTCTCTCGTGTGACATTTTTCTTCTTGCTTAGAATTTCACTTACGGCGTCAATTGCTTGAGATCTGCCGATGCGCCTCGTTTGCTTTTCACCTCTTTGATCGTTGAACATAATTTGATCTCATGTCGAATTCCTCTTAGTTCAGATCCCAGAATTTTGTTATCTTGCAATCTTCTTGAGCTTTGGAGATGGCATTCATGGCGGTATTGGAATCTGATCTTCGCGCTCTTTCCGCCGAAGCTCGCCGTCGTTACCCAGCTGTCAAAGACGGAGCAGAGCATGCTATCATTAAGGTTGGTCTGCATTAGTATCTTGTCTTATTCTTGCAAATGATGTTTTCTGGTTGCTCAGTCTGCATCGAACTTGTTATTTAAGATGTTAACTGCAGGTCTTTCGTCGTTTATTAGTACACACAAAGAGATTATTCCCCTCATTCATTATGAATCATTTTATTGCTGGTGTTCATGTTTAAATTGTGAAAATGATAAAATAATGTGACAACGACATTTGCTGGGCTATCAAATAAGATTTGAGGTTTAATCTTAGGGTGCTAACTGTGGTTATTTAGTTTTGAGTTAGGAAAAAAAGAACCAGCTACTTCCCTTCATTGATGCTGAAGCAATCTTTTAAGGATCCTTCGTCTATATAATGGCAAAATCAGAAATCAGCCGTAACTTTGCATTTAGTTACAGTTTCGCAAGAAGAGTAGAAAATGTAACTCCCAAGGGAACAAAGTTTTCCTGCTAAAATTTAGTCCAACGTATCCTTTTTGTATAATTCTTGAAATATGTTTCGTTCAGTATCAATGACTATTTGACTCTTTCAAAATTTATCAAGGTCAGTTGAATCAGTGTTTCAATGTTTATTGTAAGCTCTGATTTGTAGTTCAGTTAAGGAAACTTGTCTAATTAACGTTGGCATCATGTAAAAATCTGAGAGGAATTTATTGTTGTCATTCGCAGCTACGTTCACTTTCAAGTGCTAATGAGATTGCACAAAATGATGACATTCTGCGAATCTTTATATTGGCTTGTGAGTTCAGAAATGTCAAATTGAGCGTGATTGGACTTTCATCTCTGCAAAAGCTCATATCTCACGATGCAGTTGATCCCGCAGCTTTGAAAGAGATACTTGCTACATTGAAAGATGTAAGTTAATGTTAGTGGGCATAGGAAACTACACACTAAAATAGTTATTAGGGCATTTTTCCAATGAAGTCGTTTAATCATTTCTCATGGTGTAGGATTTCTTAGCTTCATCAAATTATTTTGCACAGTAAATTTTCGTTTTTCCTATTGATATTTTCTTTCCTTGTTAACACCTGTAGATTGATTTCACTTCATTTTCCCAATGAGAAATGAAAATCCCATTTGAATTAGCCCTTTTGACAAAGCCTTCAAGGAGCTTTAGAAAGTGAGAAAGCACTATGATATCTTTTAATCCAGTTTGATGACTCTTCTACTATGTTTTGGGAGAAAATTGTTTTACTTTTGACAGAGCTTGAAAGAAAAAAACATTACAACGTTGGTTGGCCTAAACCTGGTTTTTCTACCCAAAATGCACACAACATATGATAATGATTGTACTCAAAGGATCACACTATACCATCACAGCTCACTCATAAGAAGTATCTGAAAGAAACGAGAGCTTGGGTAGTTAAGAAGTCTCTGAAAGAAAAGAGAACTTGTATAGTTACATCAGAATAAAGATAAAACAGATAATGGGGAAATGTTACAACATCAATATCTTCATCTTATTCCAGTAGGAAACAATAATGACATTGTTTACACGAGTTTTTTTTTATATTGTTTTAATTTTTTTGGACTTTAAATGGAGGATTTTATTGTTTTACACTGCACATCTTTTATAAGGAACTCCCCTCATCACTCATGGAAATTTAAACACGATATAAACACTTTCGTTTACGCTGAAAATCATCATCTGAGGTTTTACCGTGATTTGAAGCTGAATATACTTGGTTAGATAATGCTGGTTTGGGTGAAATTAATCTGTTTGCAACTTCAATTATTTAATAGGGAATATCATATTTGTTGAGGGCCTTGAATGATCATAGATGGTTCAGTATTAAGTGCAGGTTGGAAGTTTTCATGCGTTTTTTCTTTATGAATTTAGAAACTTTCTTTTTGGACTCTCTTTGGTCAGATATTTACATTTATTGGCTTTTTTTTTTCCCCTGAGTTGTTATCCCAAACTTATTTAGCAATGAATTTTCGACAGATAATCCAAATTTATGCTGAAGAAAGATAACCCAAATGAAAAAATCTTTGTATTTCTTTTTTACTTGTGTTTGTATTTCTTGTTACATTATTAGACATCAAACTTTGTAGATGAAATTTACAGACTTTGTGTATCCTGCAGCATGCTGAAATGTCAGATGAAAGCGTTCAACTAAAGACCCTCCAAACTATATTAATAATATTGCAGTCACGTTTACATCCTCAAAATGAGGTAATTTGCCTATATATAGTAAATTAACGTTTGTAGGAGGGAGTATAGGCACAAAATTTTTATATCATGTCAAGCATATACGGCCATGTCATTCTTATGTGTTAGTTGCGCTATTGTCTTTCTTGTAAATTCCAAGTGCATAGTCCTGCTCAGCTTGATATTTTGTTAGATGTTGCTAAAGAGCCGATTTGGATATAACTTACTAAAAATTTGGACTCTATATGTATACCTGGAAATTAAATAAGTCTCTTACAACTGATAAAAATTAATACAACAATGGATGCATCGAAATGGAATAATAACTATATAAATAATTCAACATATTTTCAAAAGGATATTGAGATCATTCTTTTTGTGATGATTTGGCTGTTAATTGTACCATCCATATATAGATAAGATTTCTGTCACTAATACTTTTCCTAAGACTCTCCCCTAAAGCTTTAAATATGTTATCCATCTTTATCCCTAAAGCTAACTGATTATGGATTAAACCTCAGAACTATGTAATCCTTTTGTAAGGACTTTTTTAACTGTTCAAAAGGAATAGCGCTGTGCATATTGTCAGTATTCACCATTTTTCTCCAATTAGTGTTTGTTGATCTCTTTGTGCTTTGTATGGTCACATTGCGCTAGTTATCGAAATAATTTGTCAAGTCAATATTTTTAGCCACCTAAGTTACACAAATTTCATGGGCATGTTTATATTTATGCTTCAGCAATATATTTTGATTCAACTTTGGCTTCTGTTCTAAGATGAAACCACATACCTGATAATAGATTTACTATCTATTGGACAACCAACTTTGTGTTATTTATATCTCATGTATTTGCAAGTCCAAGCAAATGATGGGTCCTTATTGGTTGTCTCTTAGTTAAATTAGACAATTCTTTCCCTGCCCATGATCTCAGGGTGCATGCATGAGCTTGCTGTTTGTGCTATGGAGTAAGCACTGTCAGGTCTATTGTGAGAGTGATAAGCAGCTTTCCAATAGGTTTTCAAAGAGGATATCTTCAACATTTGCTTCTTAATGTCTTTATGTCATGTAGAAATTTAGGAAAAATATTCTTCCATTCGTGGGTGCTGACACACATTTAAGAGTACCTTTAGATAACTTGCCAATGTGGGAAAAATGTCAATAATATAGTTGGTTTACTCAAATTAAAAATGAATGTAGTTGTGTTTTAACCAAGCGGGGACCTTTTTTTTGAAGGCTTTCCCTCCTTTTGAACATAATTTTGGAAGTTTGGTTATATTTGAGTTGGTGGAGATTGAATGAATGTTGCCGTCTTTTCAAATGACATCTCTTGTGAAGTGATGTGTGACAAACTTAGTTCTAAAACATATCCACACACTAAGGAGTGGCTTATTTTGCTGCCCTTGGCTAGAAATTATTTTGCTGCCCTTGGCAAGAAACAATTTGTATTAAGAAATACGAGAAATGGAGGGAGAAAGATCCAGATGAACAAAAAATTGATGAAAAAGTTGATATGAGTTGAATAAAAGGATATTGCTTTAAGTACTTAAAAATATATGTTTAGTTAGGAATAAGAAAATTATCTCTAGTGATTATCCTGTGATTTATGCTCGGAAAGTCTTATAATAATGGAGTGATTTTATTTGTTGAGCTTATCTGACAATGATCTTCATCTTCTATGAATTTTAGGATCATGCTTCATGCAAACTAATAGATATATTAATTGCAATTGCGTCACATGGTTCACGTTTTTGTGCAAAGGAATGTGAAACTTAATTATCCCATGGATCCTCCACCCTCAATTGGACGAGGAAGACTCTATGACAATGTTGGTGCTATAAATCTATATTATTTATCGACAATGCACTCTCTGATTTTTCCTAAGGTTGACTCTCGAAGATTTTTTTTCTCATTGTACACACCATTGGTTAGTTGGTCCCTCATTGTTCTGTTGGTCCTCATACTGACTATGCTGTATCTCTTCCTCAACTCGCGAATCTCTACAATTAATCCTACATTAAAATTAAGGGGTTGAACAATGCAACTGATATTTGATTTTCTCCTTTATTTTCGTATTTGATTTTTTTTAACTTCTCAGATATGATTGATATTATGAAAAGTTTTTTAGAGTTATTTTATTTTCTAGAGATTCATTATAATTTTTTTAGATCATGAAACAAGCTCTTTTTAAAAGTTTGTGGTGAACATTGAGAAACTTTTGACAATTAATACAATTTTTCTGTTTTGAAATATTATTTTATTTTCGATTTCAAATAAAAACTCCGTTGCACTACATTGGTTAGTTGCGAGATAGCATTCTTTTTTTGTGATTTGTTGAAACGATGAAATTGAAACTACCAAAGTTCAAGCACTAGGAACTTTCCTTCTCTAATTGAATGGTTTTCGATTATAAGAGCTGAAGCAAATAGTCCAACAATTTTTCTTCATTCTTTAACAAAGAATGGTACAATGATGGTGTCTACTCTCCACTCAAATGCAACATAAGGCATATTCTTTCGAGCTTCAAAACAATGATGCTACCATTTTCACAGGAATAACATTGGAAACTGACCGAAAACCTGAATATTTAATGTATTATGCGTGTTACACTACAAAAAAAATATATCAAAGGAAAATTGCAGTGACGGTATTAAGTTTAACCAATTAAATTGTCTTTATGTATCCCAATTTCTGTTTCTCTTTCAAAGTTGGATGGAAAATATTCTAGCATTTGGAAGGTTAAGCTCTTTATGCTACATCTCCATTAAAAAGTTCCACTTTCTTGTTACTGGTCATGGGAATTTAATGAATGCACATAAAAGATTTAATATTTTGACGTGAGCAATTCATATTTCAAATTAGTTTACAGTCTTATAATGGATACAATACCTCAGAATGCTCAGGAGGTATCCTTCCGCTATTTCTTTGTAAAATTAGGTTTTGTATTAATTATTCTCTAGTTTTAAAGGTACTATTGTTTGTTACATAAAAACTTTTGGTTAATGGACTAAATTTTGTGGCAATGCATTGATGGCAGGAAAGTATGGCCCAAGCATTAGATATCTGTCTTCGACTGTTAGAGGGTAACCGATCCTCTGATAGCGTGAGAAAGTGAGCTTTGGTTATTCTTTGATGATTGCATCAGGACAAAAATCTATTTTTTTCATCATTTTCTGAATTAATGTTATGCTGCTGATGTTCTTTTCCAGTAATCATGTTTTATTCATTATTTTGTAGCACTGCTGCTGCTACCTTCAGACAAGCAGTAGCCCTGATATTTGAACAGGTAATTTATTCAGAATCCCTTCCTTCTGGCAAGTTAGGTTCTGGAGGTCAAATGTCTCGAAGCAGTTCAGTTTCTGGTGATGTAAATCGCAGCATTAACCATTCAGGGTATGTATTTGCTTGATATAAATACTTTTCTGTCGCTACTTTTCTATTGTTTGCATGTGAGTTCTTTTCTTAATATTTTTGTATTTACGTGCTTATGTGTACTGATAATATGATGCATGCCAATCAATTCAATAATTAGTTGTTTATCAGTTATTTATTAGTTTAAATTTTTAGATAGAGTTTACCTTTTTGAAAGTATTCAAAAAGATTTATTTTATTTTCTAGAGTACTTGTTAGGTATTTAAAATCCTAACCAAATTAAATTTAAATTGATTTGGTGGATATTGAAAATAAAGTTGATAACTCAATTATTATTAATTTATTAAATAACCTAGAGGAGGTTTCATATTTTTTAAGAGTGGATTCTCTTATATTTCTTTTAATTTCTTTGTTTTGTTCTTGAAACAAAACAAAATTTCTGCTGCACCACAGTATAAAGATGCTTAACTATGCTTTGTAATTGCTATGAAGGATTGGTGCATTAATGTTCTGAAATGTTTATTGAACAATTTCCACTGGACTAATTTTCTCATAAGCAGGTTATGGGAAAATGAATCTCTTTCCGGAGGGTTGTCTTTGATGAGGGAAAACTTGACTCCAGCTGGGAAACTCGGACTTCGTCTACTTGAAGACCTTACAGCTCTGGCTGCAGGTGTTTCTGTATGTGTTGATTTCATAACTACTAGATTGTATTTCTGATTGAAGTTCTTGGGGGGTTTATTATTTCTTTTACTTTGGTTTTATAGAATTTTTCAATATATATTAGCTCTTCCGATGTTGTTTAAACATTTATTTTCATGATAAATGCTAAATGCCAACTTGGCATAATAGTGTTCGTGCAAATAACTATTGTTTTACTTTTCTTTTACAGGCAACGTGGTTACGATCAAGTTCTTTTCAACGGGCATTTGCACTCGATATACTTGAGTAAGAATTTCTCCGTTGCAGTACAATTCATATATTATGGCACATTTTAAGGTGATGCTTTAAATATTTGGGTTGATTGTTTTCCTTCATTGATGGAACTTATGGCATTTGAATATACAAAAAACATTTTGATTCGTGTTCCAATTTTATCTAGTGTTGAACAAAAGAATGGCCCTTACGCCACCTTTTCCCATGTACTAGTTATTTTCTTTCAAAGAAAAAAAGGAAGAAACATGGATGTGTATCTTGCAAAAGAGACGAGTAAAGTTTAAGTTTTGAATATTAGACATAAACATTGTCATTTTACCCCCTTGTCAAGTCGGCCACATCTACCCCAACCATAGAACATGGCCATTGTGGCACCAGACCTATCTTGAGGTGGAACAATGCCGGGGATGCCCAAATTTTGGTAGCCTATTCGGGCTTGTAGATCCATAAGTTTTATCTTAAAGCTGTGACACTGGTTATAAAATTAACGCTGCTACCTTAAAAGCTCTGGCCTGAGACAATAAGTTGTATAAATATGTAATTTGCCGTTCTAACAAGACTTGATCTTTATTTTTAGGAGAAAGTTCCTTAAAAAACAAATTGATCATAAAAATTCTACATTTCTGATAATATTCTTTTAATCCCTAGATCAAACTGTCAAATGAGTTTAATTTATATTTGAATATTCTTTTTCACGTGTAGGCAATATTTGAAATGAGTCAATTTTTCAATTAATAGGAAAGGGAGAAGATGAATGTCATCCCAAGATATTTTCTTGTGAAACATGTTAAAATACTACACTATTACTAGGACTAAAGCTTTTGACTCGAGGTTAACCATTTGAATTATTTCTGGTTTGGGAGTAGCTGTTCTCTATATGAGAATTTGTCTGAGTTAGTATTTGGAATATAACTCAATCATCTCTGTCTCAGGTTCATTCTATCCAACTATTTCGCAGTTTTTAGGACTTTAGTTCCTTACGAGCAGGTATTATCATTATGTCTCGGTTAGGAATGTCTGTTCTGGTGTTTGATTCAGTATTCTTGATAAATTTAATAGTTGAAAAAAGATTGCGTGAAAACTTGACAGGTTTTGCGGCACCAGATTTGCTCACTCTTAATGACTTCTCTACGTACGAATTCTGAGGTGACTTTGCTTCTGATATTTTTTGCGTGTATTTTGTTTCCATAACGACTTGTTTATTTTGACCTGGGAAGGTTAGTGTGACATTTTTGCATCCTTTGTATTTTGTATTAAGCTTGAAGGAGAGGCAGGAGAGCCTTACTTTCGGCGTTTGGTTCTGCGCTCAGTCGCACATATAATCAAGCTCTACAGTTCATCCCTCAATACTGAATGCGAGGTGTGTTTTACTTTTGAGATGATATCTCATCTATTGCTTATACATTTTTTTTCTCTTCTTTAAGTTTGATACTTCCGATATCATATATTAATATATATGCTATATATAAAACTACAAAATGTTATAAGAATTATTATTTGCCTATCAAAAGGATTAGTTACTTTTTCTTGTAAGCTTAATTACAAGTTACTCACAAGTTTTTTAAAATAATAGCATGCAAACAATTTTATCTTTTGCCAAGAAATTTCTTGAACATTATTCTGAAAACAATTCAAAATCAGTCCTTTGCCATTAAAAAGATCTATGCTATAACAATTGCAGCAACATGAACATTGACAGAAAATAATTTTATGTGAAATCTAGGCTACCGTTGCCCTTTGATTAATTTTCTTCTCTCACTCTCTTTCAGTTTCTCAGGAAGAAAAAATGAGATTAGAAAATCTTAAAAACTGATTCCATTAATTTCCTCTTAAGATAACATGTTTAACATATAAAATATTTTTCAAACCAAATTTAATTTAACAACTCAAACATTCCAATTATTGTCTAAATGATTATGTAATGACATTTTTGATATCATCAAGCTCATTATAACAGTGGCGTTCAACGTATAACGATAGAAATATAAAGCTAATAGAATCATTCAACATTATAAAACAACAACCTAAGATTTGTCCGACAAAATATCCTCCAATCCAACAAAAAAATTATTTAGCTCATACTGAAAATAGAAGAAAAACGAAGAACTTTTTCAGAATTCATTAGAACAGAGCTAAAAGATAATGTGAGTCTCATCGCAGCAGCTCCAAACCCTGGTGGATGTTCTGGTAATTGCCTGAAAACAGCTTCGGTCAACTCATAATCCTCATTCGCCTGACTCTGCGATTCTCCACTCTTGATCCTTCTCTTCTCTGATTTTTTTCGTCCCCCATTTGATTCACCCACTCTCCCTTTTTTTAAACGGGCTAACCTTTTTCTTTTACTCAATTCTGCCATCCCAGATTTCGTGGGAATTTCCTTCTCTTGTTCCAGTCTCAGCTCTTCAAATGACAATCTTCTCAAAAAAGAATCTTCGTGCTCATTGCGTCTTCCTGATCAATTTTCTCTAATTAATTTCTTCATTTTCTTTCCTTGCAAGACTCTTTACCTCAACTATCTTTGCCCAACTCAAAATTTTCCTGTAAAAGGACTATCCACTGGGCAAACAAATCTGCCCAATAAAATTAAGCTGCAGCGTTCCAGCACAGCTTAAACCTGAGGTTTCTCAGACAAATTCGAGTAATTTTATAAGTTTAAAGACCACAATTAAGTCTCTTTTAAGATTCAACAGTCGCCTTTGGGGACTAGGTAGGAAACGTGTTGCCAAACAGAAAATTTCTTAGGCAGGACATGACTGGCCCAATCCAATGATTCATCTTTTTAATATTTGATGCTATTTATATTTTATTCATTTTAACTTCTTAAATAACATTATGTTTTCAAAATATTTTAGGAGGTAGAGATTTTAAAATTTAGACCAAACTCTATTTCAAGGATTGAGATGAATATTAATGAGAGTGTGACAGTTAATAAAAGTATCATTACTTCGAGATTTATTGATGTTCTGTTATTTTATATTTTTTTATTTACAAAATAAAATTCCAGCTTCACTGACAAAGAAGTTATTTTGATGTGGGTTGAAGTTTGGGACTAAATTGCTCAGAAAAATTGGTTGTAAGGTGGGAATCAAAAACCATTAAAACAAATAAAACAATGACCAAAGTCAATCACATTGTAATCTGCTTGGCTCGTAAAAATTTAACGAACTCTCAATAACAATTTATTCATCCGTCACCATAATCCACCTCTTCCCTCATTCTTCTCATTCCTTTTCTTCATGCATCACAACTTGCCACCGTGACAATAGACTCTTTCTTAATTTTTTGCATTCGTTCACTTCCCATTATCATGCTATAATCTGTTTAGGACTTATAAAATGAAAGATTCTATTACACTCTCTATTCTAATTGAAACCATGACCCTTTTATTAGCATTGACATAAAGGAATTTATGTCTTTGAAGTGCGTTGTTTCTTGTGATTTATTTTGATAGAAAATAAACAAATCTAGTGTAAATTAATTTCTAAAATCAAATTTGAGTGAACAGTATGTTGTCACTAAAACAAAAATATTGATGGAATAGTCTGGGAAAGAGAATAGAGAACATTGATAAGTCTCATAGCTAATTTTGGAGCTTTTTCGATGGGTGCTAAAGTTGTATAATCTCTTTCTAGTGCTACACTTTTTTTCTCGATGTGAGCTTATATTTTGGGTATTTTTTTTAGTGTTCTCAAGTCATTATTGTCATAAGGTGGAAACTTTAGAACAATAATGCAGTAAACCTAATTAAAAAAGGGGATACCAGCCTTTAATGCTTTGTTTCTTAGAGAGATTGTTTTTGGGTTCATTAATAGTTTTTGTTAATTCGTTAATTTTTTATTCACTGTTTCTTTGTCCCATTGCCACGCCAAGTGAATCATAGCTAATTCTTGAACGATAACCTTTTTTTTTAATCTTCGTAGGTTTTCCTCAGTATGTTGTTGAAGGTTACTTTTCTTGATTTACCATTATGGCACAGGATTCTCGTTCTTGAAATCCTGAGGGTAATTTCTAACTGAGTATATAATATCTTGGTCAATGTACTATATATTTTTTTGTTAATTAGAAAATGTAAAATTTGATAGGGGTTTTGCGTGGAGGCTCGAATATTGCAGGTTCTCTTCCAGAATTTTGATATGTGAGCCTCTATTTCCTAGTTTATTTGTGCATTTGTGTACTCACATGTGCTTATTTCTACTCTCACTGATGAGTTGTAAATGAAGACTATTGATTATTTTAGATTGGTGTTATGTGCTTAGACATACATGCAATTACATCACTAGTGAATACAGTCTGTAGGCTCTAGCGAAATTTGTGTGCATCAATTATATGATGAAGCTTCTTGCTTCCTATTTGTAAAAAGAAAAACGAATTTGATCACTTCTCTATTTTGTTTAATATTTGTGGTATTCAAGTTGCTACCGTTTTCAATAAGTTGGTCCAAGGCTCATAAAGTAACAAATGAAAAATGAACCTCTTTATTATAAATAAAGTTTTTGAATATTTTTGAAAATCTTTAAATTCAAATGTATCTATGCAATATAGTTTAGCTCTCAGATTTTCCATATTCACTCCATATTTTCATAGTGCTTTGAGTACATAATGAGTTTTATGGAAACTTGTTCTTGAGAATTAGCACAATCCTGGAAAAAATGATTCTGTCAAAGCACATAAATTATTGCGACTCAATAGTCCTTTACACAATAATGGTAACTTTTCCTTATGTCATCTAGGAATCCTCAAAACACAAATGTGGTGGAGGGTATTGTTAAAGCTCTTGCAAGAATCGTATCAAATGTACAGGTAATTTAATAATTTAAGTTTTTAAAGTTATTTTATTCCTACTTGATGTACTACCCCAAAAAATTGATTTACATTTATCATGAATAAGTTGCAAATGTATTGGTGCAATGCCGGAGGAAGATATTGAAATTTGTCTTATGTGAATATTTAAAACTTGGTTTCTGTTTGTCAGAGAAAACACAAGTCTTTTCAGTTATTTTGTAGCTAATGGGACCATATCTACTTTTGACTGTCTTGTTATGGGCCTATGGCTTGATTATTGGCCTTTTCTTGGAAGTAGGCTTATTCTTCAACATTAATGAGTACACAATTTTGTGGTCTTTTCTTTTGCATTTTCTTATTTTTGTAAGAAACAAATTTCGTATGTGTAAATTTTATAGGAAAGAGGGAGGACAAAACTTATTCTTAAAAATGAGAAGACATACATGATATAACTAGATTGTATAATAACTAATTTTTGTTATGCATACTAATTTTGAACAATTTTCTTGTCGAAAAATTGCATTTTCTCTCCAGCATTTCCCTTTCAATATCTACATAACATGACGTCTAAAGGTATCTTGTACATTACTATGTTAGCATTCATTTGCTTAACAATTTCCTGAAGTGGGGAATGCTCTCTGCTAGTAGGAATTTTATCATCATTGCAATTTTATGGGTGGTCACACTTGGTCTGTCTTCATGCCTAGTGCTGAATCATTTCTTGCAGTTGTTATATGGTGTATTATGGCTGCTTACTTTGCTAATATAAATTTATAACTGCCCTAGTTTCAAGAGACAAGTGAAGAAAGTTTTGCAGCCGTTGCAGGGATGTTTAGCAGTAAAGCTAAAGGTAACCTGTTGTTCAAGTTAAATTTTGACGATTGAGAAGGTTAATTGCAAAGGCATTTTAGAGTTTTAATTATACAAGAGGATGGAGAAGATAATCAGTCTTCCTTTTTTTTTAAATTATTTGCAATCATGTTTTTGATTATCATGTCTTACATGAACATTTGCTCTTGTTGGAAAACTCTATAGATATCAATTAAACCCATTTACTGGTTAAGAATGGGTGTGTGAATGAATTTGATTGGAATATGAAGGGAGGAAATGGATAAATACAAAGAAAATGAGAATAAATTTGATTGGATAAAATCAAAGGAACATAATATTTTGTGCAAAAGAAAGAGAATGGAGTATGATAGGGATCCATTTATGAAAAATTAGAAGGGCCCGACTTCCACCAATGCCTCCACTAGTTATTCCCTCTCCCCATCTGATGATCCCTCAGCATAACAAACCAATTCAAAAGCTTAATGAACAACTTCCTTTCCTTCTTCATTTCTCTTTTTTTGCTCGTATAGTTAGTATTAGGGGCCTATTACCACCCTCTTGTGTACTTTCTTCACCTTGTCCTCAATGAGGCAACTTCTCCCATGTGGTTTCACATGAAAACCCTTCTATTCAACCATTGCAGCGATAGTTTTTAGTAGAAAATAGAAAATTAAAAGAAAATTTAAGATAATAAACACAAAACAAGTAAGGAGATCAATATGAATTCTAAACTCTCAAATTTTGTTTTTTTAAATGTTAAATATGGTTTATGTCATGATTTAAAATCTCTAAGAATATAAAATGGAGATAAAATTTATCTTTAAAAAACGTATAAAGTAAAATCTTAAATGTGATATAGGGCTTCAAATATTAAAATATTAGATTATGGACCTATAGGCTTGGGCTACAAACATCTATTGCATCGATCTCCTTTGAAGAAAACTTGTTCTTGAGTTTGCAAATGCAAATAATTCCTTCATAATTGAGTATAAATTTAGTGTTTGTTGCTTCGTACATAGAATTTAGTGAAATACTAGCATGCTCTTTCATTGAATTCTTTAAATTGTTCAAAGAATTCTTGTCTGATTACACAATGTTCAGTCTACAAGGCTTTGATGCTGAAAAAACATGCTTTTGACTGATGACCATAATTTAGGGTAAACTCGTTTGCTTTCTGCAAATGGCATATCTTGTCCATATGCATCTTCATGGTTTTTCATTTGTATTAAGGCAGCTCAAGGTGGTTCATCCAAGATGTCATCTCATTCTTATAATTGTCTCTAATGAAGAAATCAGGGTTGATGAGATTTCATAACTAAGAAGTTTCTACCACTGTGAATGGGTTACTGTCAGTGTAAACGTGGAATGCCGTGTTGAACAAAAACTAGGTGATAATACATGGTTTCCAAAAGGAGAACATCCAAAAATGTTTCTAAACAATGACTGAGCAAATTGGTTTGACCAGATTCTACAAGCATGTTGTAAACAAAAGAACTGAGATTACATTTCGCTTAAGGAAACTTATGTAGGATGCAATAGGTTTTTAACAAAGAGAGTGATATCAAAGTGTGTAATACTTATTATACTTTGTTTTTTTACCATTAATGTAATGAATATTTTAATATTTTATGATTCATACTATATGTTTGGCTTGTAATGATGCAGTACAGGTCCAATCGAATCCACAATTGCTACATGTAATAACTCTCAAACTTTTTAAACTGACCAATCATTTGAGTGTATTAGACGAGTTTGACCATTGGTCAATGTGTTTATTGTTTTTTTTTTCATTTACTTTCTTAGGGGTTAATGATTTTATTACTTTGCAGGAATTGAGTGGAGTCTTGATAATGATGCTTCTAATGCTGCTGTCTTGGTTGCCAGTGAAGCCCATGCAATTACCTTGGCTATTGAAGGTCTTTTGGGTGTTGTGTTTACTGTCGCTACTTTGACAGATGAAGCAGTGGATCTTGGGGAGGTACTAGGATAGGTTTTTTCTTTAACTATCATGTGCAAAGCCATTGATGATTACAGTATAAAACATTTTTGTTTGTTTCGTAGCAACGTCTTTCAATGCCTTGACAAACCCACTGTAGATTCCTTCTTTCTATACATTTTTATAGAAAAAAGGTTACTATATAAGATCTCTCACGGCAAAACATGTGCTTTTGAATTATTTTTTGGGGTTTTCACTTAGTCACTTTTATTTGTTTGTACTTCTACAAAGGATCATGCAATACAATTTTTTTTGGTGTTGCATTTACTGTCCCTACTTTGACTGATGAAGCTGTGAACCTTGGGGGAGGTAGTCTGATTGAATCTTTCTTCATTTCTTCATTATTATATGTAATGCTTTGATTATTACAGTGTAAGAAGTTCAGCCACGAAGAAACATATGTTCCTCAATTTTTTTTATTTTTATGTTACTGTCAGTTACTTTATTTATTTGCATTATACTTTACCAGATGTCATGCTGTAAGTTATAGCATCATAGAAGACATTAATGTAATAATCACTTGTTTTCTGCTGGATTTGCAGATTGAATCTCCCAGATATGACTATGATCCTACAGCAAAATGCACCGGGAAAACTACAGTTCTATGCATGTCAATGGTGGATTCTTTGTGGCTGGCAATACTGGATGCATTATCTCTTATTCTTGCCAAGTATGACAAATTGTTTCTATATAAATGCGTTATTTTTAATGTGTCGGGGAATGTCTGACTAAGTTTGTGTTGAAAGGTCCCAAGGAGAGGCTATTGTTTTAGAAATTTTGAAGGGATATCAAGCATTCACTCAGGTGCTAGTTATTTCTCTTTGACAGCATAAGATCTCCGTCATTTCCTTTTAACAATGTCCATTTCACATTAATATATATATATGTACCTCATGTATCCAGTATGCCCATTTGATTCTTTGATTGATGATACACGACTTTTCTAACTGGTTATTTTGGCTTTCAGCTATTACATTATAATTTTTATATAATAACTGGCAGGCTTGTGGGGTTCTCCATGCGGTAGAGCCTTTAAATTCTTTTCTAGCATCACTTTGCAAATTCACCATTAATTTCCCCATTGATCCTGAAAAAAAGAGGTACGCTGCTGTGAGTTCTCTAATTTCCATCATAGTTCATTTGCCAGTTGCTGTTAGTTGTCTGACGTTCTGTTTCTGATGCTTTATTTCTTTTACAAAGCACAATTTGTTTGATAGGTTTCTGCATCTATGTTTTCTTAATATCCCGATAACGTTATCTTAGTCGGATGAACAACTTCACAACTAAGTGTTTTATAAATCTCTCTTTTTATTAAAAGCAAAATATTAATAATGCTTTTGCAGGCTACCATGTAACAATAAATCAGGGTTGGCTGCTTAGTCTTGGAATATGTTTATGACCTTAAAAGGACTATTGTTTTCTAAACTAGGTGGGTCTTTATACTTCTGAATCCCACTCCACAACATGGGTTCCATGTAGCCATTCTAACAAAAGGCTCGTTCGTGTTTTTAGACGATACAAAAATCGTTTGACTCTTGGTTTATAAAGGAAGGATGAAAAAAGGTTCCACTCGACCTCATTGGTCATTGGATCAAATAATTTGAGACATTCTCGTTTTTGTTATGCCATGATAATAAACTTCAAAAAATTAAGGTGTAAGGAATAATTTAGTCCAACAATCCTTTATAAGAAAAAGCTATCATTTATGTGAATGAAATCATAATGGGTCATTGAGGAAACTAAAGGGATGTGGCATGTTTTGTTACCGGTGGAGATGCTATTAGGCTATAAAAGATGCTAGTAGCAGGGTGCAAGAATATTAAAGAAAATACTGCATACAGAATTTTTTTTCGGAGTGTATCATTTAGTGATTTTACTGGCCAGACTAATTAGTCGACCTCTGGCATTTTCTATTTTGTTCTACTTTCTGTAGCTAGATTTTGATTACTGTTTTTTTGTTGTTGATAGTACATTTGCTGGTCTAAAAATGTAATACTTATTAGTCGAAAGGAATATAGTTTTCTTACCGGTTTCTCCTTTCTGTGTACATCAATCATTCCCAAAATTGTTCTTTAAGGAATTTTCACCTTGATTTGATGTCTAAACACAAATTTAATTTCAATCATCCATGTCAAATGGTGGTTCGAAATGTGATTAACACTTGGACAAAATCAATGAACTATTCAACCATACCAAAGAAGATCTTCACAATCACTTCCAAATTATTGTTGTGCTGGCTGCTGAAATTAGAAATAAATGGCAATTTAAGATTAGAGGCTTTATCTCTGGTTCCAGCGACCATAGAGAAAATGATGGTCAATGAAAACATATTGTGTTGCACTAAACCCTAATGTAGTTGACAACTTCTAACTTTTGCATACTATTAGCCAATTGCTGATTATACCTAAAATGAGAGAGATCGAAAATAGCACCATTCAACAAAAAAACTGCCATGAATCGTTGTGGCACATTGTTGATGCCTCCTAAAAAAATGCGATACCATCACATTCCAAACTTTTTCTACCACTACTTGGCTTATGGTGATGTTGATACAGAGGCTGTTGGTAGTTTTTTACAAGAGAGATTTAGGTTTGCTGACAAACTTGGCTAGTTTTTTCAATTTGTACATGATGATTATTCTTCTATTTAACCTCGTTTTTCTAATTTATTAGGTTCTTTTATGATACAATTAAGATTTCTATAGGAAGATTACTGTGATAATTTATTGAATTAATATGCTTTTCTACTTTGAGAATTCTTGGTGTCGTGGAAGTTAAGTTTCTTAAATGAAACAGAAAATTCGATTAACAGTAGAGAATTGACTTTGAAAATATGAAAAAAAATAAGGAAGAAGAAAAATCTCCTCTAGGGAATTCGATAAATTGATAATAATGAGTTATAGAGTTTAATGAATAAATCTACTTTTAAATAGAAAAATTACATAACTAAAGTAATATAAAGATAAATTCTATCTAAGAATATCTAAAAAATAAAATAAATCTTTTCTTAAATTCTATTAACAGTAGAGAATCGACTTTGAAAATATAAAAAAAATAAGGAAGAAGAAAATCTCCTCTAGGGAATTCGATAAATTGATAATAATGAGTTATAGAGTTTTATGATAAATCTACTATTAAATAGACAAATTACATAACTAAAGTAATATAAGGATAAATTCTATCTAAGAATATCTAAAATATAAAATAAATCTTTTTTTGTAAATTGTTAAAAAGATAAACTTTATCTAAGAATTTAACTAATAATAAAAGACTAATAAATAAATAACTCATTATAGGCTCGATTGAGATCAATTGTAATGCATCAGTTGTTTATCTATTATTTCTTTACTCTTCCATTTCGATATCTGTAACAAAAATTTTGCTGCACCATTTTAGCTTTTAGGAATCTATGTTTTCAGAATGTATAACTGGTCTTCATTTAAATAGTTGAGTGTGAAAAGGATAGTTACTCATGAAGCTGAAATTCTCAATAAAATTTTATGGCAGCACTTTGCATTCTCCGGGTTCAAAGCGTTCCGAATCTTTAGTTGATCAAAGAGAAAACATTATCCTCACCCCTAAAAATGTACAGGTATTCATGTTTGCTTTACCAGTTGATGTTTTTTTCATTTTTTTGTTGTGGTAACATTCATCATTGTCATTTTTTCCACGGTAGTGAAAACTGAATATTTTTTTCATTTTATTTCATTTTATTTCATTAGTAAATAATAGTATTAAATCAAAGCAGGGTAGAAATACAAAATAAAGGATCTATAACTTACCCATACTGGAGTTTATGGAATAGAATTTAAGAATCCAAATGATTTTTGATGTAATATTGTGAGGTACAGAACACTTTCTTTTCATAGAAAGGAGTGACCATCAAGTCACGATCCCCCCTATTCCGTGTGGGACTCTCTACCTTGATGTCAAGTCTATGAAGACAATAACATTACAATATAATAAAATTACTCAAAAAGTTACTGAGTTGCCATTTTCTAAAAAAAACTTGAGCCAAAAACCCAATCACTATTGTGTGTGTGAGATGAGTGTACTGCTTTTATTTTTTCAAAAATTTCTTTGAGAAAAGGTAGAGTACATGATTTTTTTGTGTTAGACTTGATCCATATCCTTAGTCATTAAAGGGCTTTCAAAAGAAGAAATTAATAATCTTACATGCAATGTGGGGATAAGTTGGGAAGACATTAATGGTTCGGGCAGTTATTTGAAAAGAAATGTTTTGAATTTCTATCTATAAATTAGATTTGCTAAGACATATCTTTTGCTGTTTGTCTTTACAGTAGGATTGTGAATTATTTTTATACTTTTTTTACGTTATGTTCACATATCTAATTGTTTTCTCAGGCCCTCAGGACTCTATTTAATGTTGCCCATCGATTGCATAATGTATTGGGACCTTCGTGGGTTTTGGTATGTTGAATTACATAAATCATTTTTTTCTAGGCATAGCTTGAAATAATTTATCTGCTATATAACTATAGGTATTGGAAACTCTGGCCGCTCTAGACAGAGCTATTCATTCACCGCATGCCATTACTCAGGTAACCCTCTAGTCTATTTGACTGGATTTTTTATTATAAAAAACTATATATTAAAAATTAAAATACTAGAAGTTGGGGGAGAAGAATTTCACCCTAAACAATTAATGAAAAACATTTTTTTCTCAGTTGGAAAGAAACATATTAAAAAATGAACTTTTAAAATACTCAGAAATATGAACTCACGTGTTGATAGAAAAGTTATTGTGCTCTCAGATTAACTAATCACATTTTGATGAAACTAAGCAACTCAAGTAGCTAGAATTTAGTCTCTAATGTAGTATCATTGTGTCTTTCCTTCTTTGAGTTTTATCATCAGTATATAATTGAAAATCCAAGCAAAAACTTGGATTTTAGATGTAATTTGTTTTTCTATTATAAAAGGCATAGGCAAAATAGAAGCAAGTGGTAAGAGGAAGGATTTTGAAGAAAAAAACCTATAGCATTCTCTCACTAATTAAGGTATCGTTCCTCACCTTGTAATCAATGCCATCCTAAAAAGATGAAAAAAAAAATAAATATATTTCAAGAATTGCTAAAAGAGGAACAATCAATCGGATTTGTAGCTCTGTCAGAGAGTCAAATTCCTTATTCTATTGACCACTCCATGCCATAGGGAATCACACTGAATGAGGAATCTTCGAAGCCATTTTACCAACAACGCATTATTTTAAACGTCCATGTTTCCTTAAGATGAGTCAAAGCAGATCTCCTTGTCTAAGCCATTCAGTAGCTTAAATTTGCCTATAAGGAGGCTAAGACCCCAAACATTTGAAGTGCATAAACTGCAAAAATCCTTTTCGTCCACAAAGCGTCAAATCCATTTATTGTAAGAACAAAGTCAAGGAAACCCCAATTCACATGATTAAAAGCTTTCTCAAAATTAATTATAAAGTCTACCCTCTCTTCTTCTTCAATCTATAATCTGCTAAGCTTTCATTAGCAATTAAGGAGAAATCTAAATGTTCCTACCTGTGTGAAGAGTCCTTTTGTTCTTTCGAATCATGTCTCCAGTAGCTTAGTTAATGTGAGAACACAATACCTTGGCAAGGATTTTGTGTGAACTTGTAAATAAACTTATTGATCTATAAACTAAATTTTAATTCCATGATCTATGGAATATTAGAGCAAATTAAAAAAACTCAATCTAGATAAATGTAATATTTCATTAATTTAAACTAATACATCTAAATAAAATCATTAATACTTCTTGCAATTGATTTAATCATCTGTACTTTGATAGGTTCAAGTGCATACTAGCTAACGTTGATGTCTCTTTTGCATTCAGGAAGTTTCCACCGTTGTTCCAAAGCTTACTAGAGAATCTTCAGGGCAGTACAGTGACTTCCATATTCTATCTTCTTTGAATTCTCAGGTAACCAATACCACAAAGCTGTCTTATTAGATGGAGATAATTGTTGTCTGTGCCCTTTTCTTTTTATGCAGAGACTTCAATCTTCTTCCTTCCCATTTGCCATATTTTGAAGTGCAATCTTCTACAAAAAAAATGATGTATTTCATTGTCTCTATTTGGATAGTTGTTTGAGAGCTCAGGACTTATGCAAATATCCGCGCTGAAATCCCTTGTTTCAGCATTGTGTCAGCTGTCCAGTCAATGCCTTACTATTCAGAAAATTGGAAGTGTTAATTTTTCAGTAGAACGAATGATATGCATCCTTGTGAACAATCTTCACCGTAAGTATGTTTTTAACAATTGAGTTGTATTTTTAAAAGAGAATGTATGCCAATGAATATTGTTGAAGTGCCTCCTTTCAATTTTATTTATTAGAAATAAACAAATACTTCAGCCTTTGTAATTTAACGAAAAGTATTTATTCTTATAAGAAATGAAGAATTTATAATATAAATGTACAAAGAGAGATTTAATAATTCTCTAAACATCAAGTAGTCTAGAGGTTTCAGCTATCTCAAGTCAGTTGGAGATAATAATGAAACAAAATTGTAGCCTTTGAAAAAATGAGTTGTCGCTTAATATTTATATTGTCTTCATTTAACCTTTAAAGTAACACGGTTAGTAAATTAGTGGGGTGGTCAGAAAAATTATAATTCCTCTTGGTACTCAAATTGGAAGTTTAATTGATTTGTTAAACATATTTGATTCCTTTTTGTGATGACTACATAATTTCATAATGGTTTTAATGTTTATGTTTTCTAGGGATTGAACCACTTTGGGATCAGGTTGTTGATCATTTTATTGAGGTAATTTTTTTAGTTTTGTTGTTTCAAATATGGGGATATCTCAATTCATGTTGAGTTCATACTCCGCATTGTTATATCCTTTTTTGATGTCATCTGTTAATTTTCAGCTTACGGATAATTCTAATCCACATGTACGCAATATTGCACTTGATGCAATGGACCAATCAATATGTGCTGTTTTAGGTTCAGAGAGGTTTCTTGATTGCACACCAGGCAGTCCTAAATCTCAAGATGTAAGGACTTGAATGATTTAAGGTTTGACGTTTTTCATTACATTACTGACTATGCTTCTCAATTCCTCCTTTACAGATTGAAAGTAAGATGCAAGAATTGACATCACTTGAATGCACTACCATATCTCCTCTCAAAGTTCTATATTTTTCGTCTCAAACCATTGATGTTCGTTTGGGATCTTTGAAAATTCTTCTGCATGTTTTAGAGGTAATAGGCTCCTAACTATTAGCTTAATTAGTTTCTGCATTTTTCTGTTTTAATTGTTTGTATTCATTATATTTCTCACCATTTCAGAGGCACGGTGAAAAACTACGCCACAGTTGGTCTAATATTCTTGAGCTGTTGAGGTTTTCTTCTCACTGTTTATATGGTTTTCTGATCCCTAATTTATATAGCATTCTTTATGGTTTGCTCTTCTTGTTTTTCTTGCTTCTTAAGGATCGTGGCTGATGCTCCAGAAAAAGATCTTGTCACACTTGGCTTTCAGGTTAGGAAGACCAATTTTGAAATTACATGTACAAGTCAATGTGGAGATTAGAAAAGTAGTGATTTCTGAAAATCATTTTTTGACTCTTTATCTTCTGGGTATACCACTGCTTTATCTTCAGAGTATAGCATGGCGTAATTGGATTCTTCGTAGTGATCTGTCAAACTGTGATAGTCACCATTCTATGGATAAAATTTTCAAGGGGTTTTCTGCAATTATCCTATTTAACAATTGATTTTTGAATCTCCCCATAACCATTATATGCATACTTTTTGGCGCAAATGATTGCATTTTTGTACTAATCCTTCCAAGTCGGCCACTTTTTGTCATTGTGCAACATTACTGGAGGACATTTAACTGAATTGCCCATTGTTGCGATAGATAGTGTTTTCCTTGGTCTATACTCTTTCCTTCATGTTAGCAAATCAGTTTTTTCCCTCCCAACAGATGAGTAATTTTAACCTCGTCTAAGCATTGGTAACTAACATTGTTTGATGAGAACAGGCTTATCATCAATTGGGAGACTGTCTTTTTTCATAAACACTCTTTTCCATTTGAAATCTGGATGAATATTCTTCTACCTTGAATCACTTTGTTTAAACTATGTGATAATGATTGAGCAAATGGGCTATCAGCTAATTTTTCTGATTTCTGATAGAGCTTGCGCGTGATTATGAATGATGGACTTTCCACCATACCTAAAGATTGCCTTCTTACGTAAGATCTCGTGGACTTTCAGTTAATCTTTATTTTCTGCAGATCTTCCTCTTAAATTAATTGTTACAATGTCATTGCTTTATGTCTTGCCCGCACAAAATATGAACTGGCACACAAAATTTATGCTTCTCGTCTGTCTCATAGTTCTCGTACTTTTTATTTATTTTTGTTAGATGTGTTCTCCTTGTTAGTTATCCACTTTTTCATTATATTGTTAGGCTGTAATGAATCAATTTAACTTGTTACTGTTATTTGTAAATTTTATTATTAGGAGATTTATGTAGTTTTAAATTCTGTTCACTTGACTGTGTTGATAAGATTAATATTAGTAATGGTTTGGGCGGAGGAGATTTAAACTGCCTTGTCTGCCTTGTCCAATGCTTTACTGATTGGAAAAAACAATATCAAAATGGTAGTTTGGGGTTATTAGACCATTGATACTTTGCTTAATTCAACCACTAGTTTTCATTAATTCAAATTTCTTTCCCAAAAAAATGGATCTCGAATTTTGTATTTGTCCATTGATATAGAATAGTTCTCCCCTTGAAAAGTACCTATTTAATTGATCAAATTAGAAAGTTTTACCTTTTAATTGTTCTGCGGTTGCTTTAACGGTATATTAGTTGCTGGTGTTTAACTGGAAGAGAATAAGAGGCCAGTATACCATAGTTGGTTTCATTTAAAAAAAAAACTTCATCATTGGTTTCTTTTTTAAAAAAATGGGGGGCTGGTACGTGACTCATACTTTAGTCTTCATGAGCCCTATCATCATTTTTTTATATTAATCTGTAATATTGCAGCTGTGTTGATGTAACGGGTGCCTATAGTGCGCAAAAGACGGAGTTGAACATAAGCTTAACAGCAATCGGTCTTCTATGGACTACAACTGATTTTATTGCCAAGGGACTTGTCCTAGACAAGGAAACTGGTAACTGTGCTGCTAGAAGGGCTTGGGAACATTCACTCGATAAAACTCTTAAATAGCAAAATAATTTTATTTTTTATTATTTTCTTTTGCTTATAATATAGGAACCATGGAAATGCATTCTCCTGCGAAGAAGTGGGTTGGTGTCAGCATTGAAGAACAGAATTCGGATATGCATGATAATGTTCATAGCCCGATTTCTTTGATTAACATAGTTGATTATGACAAAATGTGGTTCTCTGTTTTCTCGCTTCTCCAGAAACTTGGAGCTGATGATAGACCGGAGGTAGTAATCAGTGCCCTAGTATCAGATTCTGTTTCTATTTTAAGCTTTTACTATCCTGTACGTGTTCTATTTTGCTTGATGAAGCTTTAACCTTTTAAGGCCTATATTGCCATGTAAGAAAATTTGATTAACAATTACATTTTTTATTTTTGTCTTTTTTTCGAATATTTTCTTTTCATATGTATAAGAATTGACTCATTGATTGAAAGTGTAAAATGTATACTAAAATGAAGATAAATACTGCTGATGGAAATCACTTATAGATTTTGTAATGGATCACGTCAATCAGAGATATGAAGGATTTTGATGACCATCATATCTCTGATTGACATGGTTGAGAAAAAATTTTCTAAGTTAAGGTTATTTATGTGATGCTCCACTTTGATTAGGATTGTATCCTGACTATGAAATTGGATGTGTTAATGAACTATCTAATGGTTTGTATCCTCATTGCCAAGGCTCATGGACCATCAAACTTTCATTGCTACATAAAATGAAAAGACAATCGGCACAATTGTTTCATTAGAAAAAATATTATTGTTTTGTTTCTTATTGGAAAGTTTATCAAAAAATACATCTCCTTCCTGAAGGATTTAAGAAGTCGTAATTGACTCATAGATATTGTTTTGCCTAATGTCTCTTTTAGGTTAGGAATTCAGCTATTAGGACACTATTCCAGACTCTTGGAAGTCATGGGCAAAAGCTTTCAGAAAATATGTGGGAGGATTGTCTTTGGAATTATGTTTTCCCTACGCTAGACCGTGTTTCTCACATGGTAACTTATGCTGTTGTTTAGAACTATGTGAAGATAGTATATGTGTTCTTGTTAAAAAAATTTTGTTGATAGGCTGCTACTTCATCAAAAGATGAATGGCAAGGCAAAGAACTTGGAACTCGAGGAGGAAAAGCAGTTCACATGCTCATACACCACAGGTACTTAAGTTTGGATCCATTAGGACAAAACTTATTATGTTCCTCTCTCTTAGATGAGAATTTGACTTCTTCTATCTCCAGTCGAAACACAGTTCAGAAACAGTGGGATGAGACCCTTGTCCTGGTCCTTGGTGGAATAGCACGCATATTACGATCTTTCTTCCCTTTTCTGAGAAGTTTAAAAAATTTCTGGTCTGGTAGGTTCATTATATATATATATGTGTGTGTGTTTAGTTACATTACATTTTAATGAAGTTTTAACCCGTAAAATATATTCTGCAGGATGGGAAGCTTTACTTCTCTTTGTGAAAAATAGTATTTATAATGGGAGTAAAGAGGTCGCACTTGCAGCAATAAACTGTTTGCAGGCAACTGCTGTTTCTCATTCTCCCAAGGTAGTCCCTGTCTTGATGCTTATTTTCATAGACATCAAACAATGTTCTATGAGAAAATTGTCTCTTTCTATCCTCCATGAATAGTTTTTCTACTTTGTTCATTACTTTTCAAATAATTATTTGTTATTGGAAAAACATGTACTCCAACATTTTTTAAAATTAGTTATTATACAGGGGAACTTCCCATTGCCTTACCTTATGTCAGTGCTTGATACTTATGAGCTTGTCCTTCAAAAGTCACCCCATTTTATTGGTAATGCAACAAGCAAGCTGAAGCAGGAGATTTTACATGGCCTTGGTAATTTAGTTTTTCGTTTTTACATTAATAGGCTATTTCTACATTCAGTTATGAAGCAAAGTTAGAAAGTAATGAATCCGCTTGACATGAGAATAAAAAGGTCTGATACTGTGCCATTTAATGCTGTTAACAGGTGAACTATATGTGCAAGCACAAAATGTGTTTGATGAACATATGTATGTGCGGCTTTTGGCTATAATTGATTTGGCAGTTAAGCAGGCTCAAGTTACTAATGAAAGCTTTGAAATTGAATTTGTAAGTTGATCTTTGTTCTTAATATTTATTTCTTTTCTTCTTAAGTACAATTATAAAATGTATCAAATACTAGTTGATAACTTTTGTGGTATTATTTATTTGGCTTCAAAACAGATAACACAGTAGATTTGGAACAGATAGATAGAATATTACAAAAATATTTGCGATCATAGAAATGTAAGAACTTGATTTCCTTATCAAAAGAAAGGGTTTCTATGAAGGGAGTTAAAAGAAAAGAATATATTATGGAGGACGTCAATGATGCAGTTATAAACAAATTAAGAAGAAAAAAATATATTATGGGGTCACTAGGTAACACAAAGATCATACACAAATTTCCTTGTCCTATTGAAGTTTCTCCCCTATGCAAAGCTCTTCTTTCATTTACTTGTTCTTTTTATTAAAAAAATGAAATATTAAAAAAAATACAAATTGTCGAAAGGGAAAGATATCTTAGGCTTCAATTTATATGTTAGAAGTTTGATTGAACTTTATTTTACTATATCTAAGTAGGCAAAAAAATTTGATGGTGAAACCAATCGAGCAAATCCTCCAATGTTGTTAATTGGTCATAAAAAATTTTTTAGTCTATTTTCATTTAAATTATATGGGCTTCAGTCCCCACATGCTAGATCGCTAGTTAACCCAGACCTCCATGGTGTCTTTGGGGCTGATTTTAGTTGGTGTTAAAATGTTATTTTCCAAAAATGTGGAGATTAGCAATAACCTTTATAATCTTCCATAAATCAATAGTTTTTTGCTAATCTCGTTGATTAATAAATGATTTATTCTACTTTTTGATGAACGGTTTATTCTATACACCTATAAATTAAAACTTCTACAGTAAGATTTTAAAAAAATATTTTTTTGGCTAATCCCTTTGATTACTGATCCATATATTTTCCAAAGAGGACCCACTTGGGTGCCGGGAGCTTCCATTCTCAAAAAGAATGAGAAGGATGAGTATTAGAGGTTTGAGAAGTCACCTAACTCCTAGTAAGTCAATGTTTTTATATATATTAAGCTCCATGGAAAGATTTTTCTTTGGCTTGGAGCATAAATAGCTACTATGGAAAGCAGTTTTATTAAGAGAAATTCAGTTAATTCTAGGAAATCAAAGACATGATGGGGTATGTTCAGGCAGAGTTCTGTTTCCATGACTTCTAAAAATTTTCTCTATTTTGATTCAATTTCTTTTTGTCAAAATTAAAAGAAAAGGGGACGTGATGGTGTATCATCTACAAATTGTATTTTTTTTTATTAAAACTCATACTTTTTGCATTTTTGCCTAGGAGTTATGGCCTTCAATTATCTCGTTCTCAACTATGAATTGAGTAGCTAAGTAATTAACTAGCTTTTCACATGTTTTCTTTGTCATAGCCTTTATATGTACTCATGCCTTCTCACTGTACTGCTTTAGTATTTTGACGATTTTAATTGGAAGAAATTGCATTGTTTATTTTTTTTTTTATGAGTTTTTTTGAGTTTAATCATTTTACTTTTTCTCTGTAATGCATTTTCTTTACCCTAGGGACACATTCCTCCTGTGCTGCGAACAGTATTGGAAATCTTACCTTTGTTACATCCAACTGAGACAATATCTTCTATGTGGCTTGTTTTGCTTCGCAAATATTTATTATATCTTCCTAGGTCAGATTCACTTCTACCAAATGAAGATGAGACAGAAGAAGCAAGCACAAGTGATCATATTCCAGGTGTTATATTCTGACTTGTACAAACTTAAAGAGGTTCACATCATCTGTCGTTAAATTTTTTGAACTTCATTGTCTGCAGTTACTCAAATGAAGATGAGAAACGGCAAGGCAAATGGAAATGCATCTGAACTTTCTAATAAAGAAGAAAATCTATCTGTGACTTCCAGTTCAACTAGTGAATCAGCCACCATTCCCAACTATTTTTTTGCAGAGAAGCTACTTCCTGTTTTAGTTTCACTTTTCCTTTGTTCACCAAGAGTTGAAAAAAATATCATTTGTCCTGAATTCATTCAAAGCCTTGGAAGGTACTGCTTTATTCTGTTTTTTTTTCTTTTTTATGAAGTTGGTCTACGTCAAGTTATTTCTCTTCTTGCAATATGTTTTTCATGACAACAACATTATTTTTCTTGTCCAAATATTAGCAACAGGTAAAAGTACATTTAGAACATAGTGGTGACATGCATCTATGCGATGTAAATATAGTAATAAGACCGAAATTTTTTTCTTATGTGATAGCTGTTAATTGTATTACATTATCTGATGGTATTTGTTAATGAATTTTTTTTAGATGCATGACCACAAGAAGAGACAATCCAGATGGTACACTTTGGCGATTAGCTGTTGAAAGTTTCAATCAGATAGTTGATGAAATGAGCAACTTAGCTGTGAAGTCTGGGCCAGAATTGGTTATTAATAAGCCAGCAATGATACGAACTTGGAAGGAAGTTGCAGATGTTTATGAAATATTCCTTGTTGGTTATTGTGGACGACCTCTTCCATCCAATTCTCTATCTCTCATTCAACTGGAGGCTGATGAAGCTCTCGAAATTACCGTCTTAAACATTCTTGGGGACAAAATTCTCAAGTCCGAACATGACACCCCTCATGACGTATGTTTCTCCATCTAAAATGGAAATTTGGTGAACGAGTTTGCTTTTAGTATTTTGTTATGTTATGAAATCCACTTGGTTTAGTATTGTATTATATTTATGTGCCCCAGCTCTCCTTAATTTTGATCCTCTTCCTGAGAATGGTAGAGCTATCTGCATACCATCGTTCTGCCAGAATTTTGTGCCCAGGTTATTCTGTTTTTTAATGTTTTCTTGATTTAGAACTGCAGATTCTGCATCGATTGGTTTCGACTTTGGATCGCTGTGCATCTCGCACATGTTCTCTGCCGGTTGAGACTGTGGAACTCATGCCTTCTCATTGTACAAGATTTTCCTTGAAATGTTTGCAAAAATTGTTTTCCTTAAGCAGGTAAAGTGTTGCTGTCCTCATTTGAGTTTAATAATGGAAAGTCTATGGCTTCCCTAATGTTTTATACTTGTGAGGTTGAGCTTCTGATTCAATAAAATTTAAACGAATGTCATTCATAGAGGTCTACTTCAAAAATAGCATGATAAATGATTCACACTTCATGTGGTGTATGAAACACCGCCAATCATTTTAATGTTTCCTTCCAATTCATTATTCGTATACACTATGGTTGTGTTGTCAGTTGCAATGATTTACCTGACAAATGGAGCTCGACAAGATCTGAAGTCAGTAAAATCTCAATAATGTTGCTCATTGCGAGGTGCCAATTCATCCTCAACAAATTCTTGATGGATGAGAATGATTTAGGTGTGAACTTGTGACAGTCTTATGGCCATTCTAAGATCGAGCTTGTATATTTATATAGCAATATTCTCAGTGCCCTTTTCACGTACATAAATATTTATGCAGGTGATCGCCCTTTGCCGACGCCTAGGCTTGATGAAATCATTTATGTTCTTCAAGAACTGTCCGTTCTTAAAATTCATGCAAGCGTAGTCTCTGTTCTCCCCTTGCCCCCGTACCTTAAGAAGAGTGGTCTTGGGGAAGAGAACAATGACAGGCGCCCTCATTTATTGGTCTTATTACCCTCGTTTTCTGAACTTGTGATCTCAAGGTAAGAGCCTTAATTGGTTCGAAATGAAAGGAAGTTGAGGGCTTAGAGGTGAAAATAGATTCCTTTTTTTCTATGAACGGTCGACCAAATCCGAGAGTAAAAGTCTAAAAAAAATTACAAGTAAATTTGATATCGTGAATGCTTATTGCATTGAAGTTCCTGTTGAATGTAAAATAATCTGCTCATACTTTACATTACAACTATAGTAAATTTTAGAGGGCCACTAAATTAGTTTTTACAATGTGATCCTCGTCATAATTCATGAAGTTTGATACACTTCTTTGTTGGTTTTGCTGAACAGGGAAGCTAGACTAAGGGAGCTGGTGCAAGTACTATTCAGACTCATAACAAGAGAATTATCACTTGAAAAGGTGAGTTTAGCCTGTTGAAATACAGCAAGCAGTTTTCAGAACTTTTGCTCGCGAATGAGTGAGGAAATCTATGCTATCTATGATTGATTATTGCTCTGGATTACCGGAATAATGCATTGAATTTGTTTGTGACTTTCATGAAATAGTTATCAAAGTTGTGTTTTTTGAACCTTTCTTTGAAACTCCTCTTCTGGGAGACGCTAAAACTTGGTTAAGAGCTTCCAATCCCCATTGTTTGACCATTCATCTACTGGCACACTCGTCAACATGTGTTACTCCTCCCACGTATTTTCTTTTCTAGTTGTTTCTATACTCTATATTCTCTGAGATCCCAGCCTCATTTTCTCAGCTCTGAATCTAAGTAACTGAATTAACTGAGACTAACTCAATTGATTTGGGATTTGAGGTATCAAACTGAATATTGATCTAAATTTCGAAATTAATTTTTTTAACCTAACTTCAAATCTGAAATTATTTTTTTAAATTGGCCTAAAACCCAAAAAAGCTTTTTCAATTTATTTTTATTAATAATGTTTTAAATTATTAAAATAATTTGTGTTATAATATTTCTACTATTTTTAATTTAAAAAATTTGAAAATCAATACATAATAGAATTTTCTAGTGTATATAATAAAAAAAGTAAAAACTATTTTTAATTACATATTGTCTTTTTATGTGTAATTTAGTATTACTTAACTAATTTTTTTACTGGCCAAACAGTCAAAAACTCAATCCAAACTAATTTATTAATAATAACTGAAATCAATCTAATTATAAAGACTACAAGTTTTGAACAAGTCAAAACCTGAGTTAATTTGATTTGCCAAGGCCTGAGTCAAATTGAGTTGCCCAGATCTTCAATTTAGTATGCAGGCCAGTTCCTTAGGGCTGAGGGTTAGGAAAATTGAACTTTAAATTGGTAGGGGCCGCGCGAACGCAGGCCCCCGGTGCAACAAATAATGACGTAGGCTCTGCCTCATTGGGCAGACCTTAGGCAAGCACCCCTCCTGCGTGCAATGGAGGTCACTGACCTAGGCCATGGGATTTCTTGATCACCCATTGACCCCGTCCAGGTAAGTAATTATCTCGGGGCCAAACGTCCCCCTCTTAAACCCCTCCCTTCCCCCTCTTCGTTCATACACTTCCGATGTGGGATTCGATTCTCTTTTTCCGCGGCTCCTATTTTGTTGGCTTTGCCTAGGCGGAATAACGATACGAGGGACAACGAATCCGGGAACTGATCGGAAAAGAAACCTGCGATAGCGGAAGAGAAAGCGAGTGGAGGAGCCTCAGTCACTTTTGCGCTCATTCTGATGGCTCTCGCGTTGGTTTATTTGTGTTGAAAACGAAGGAGAATGTGGAGCGGGTGAGGGGATAGGGATCCGATCCATTTCAATCGTTTGGATACGCAGGATAATGTGCTCGGCGAAAGAATTAATCGTAGCGCTAGAGTTCAGCAGCTCGTAGATCTTAGACTGTAAACTTCCATTTCTCTCGGACTACTATGTTCTTGAAAGTTTAATTCGTGTGTACTAGATTTCCACAAGGTTTGACTCCATTTCTGTTTCTCTTGTTCTGCTATTATTCAATTGTGACGTTCGGCTTGATGAATAGTCTCAGACCTTTCACTGCACATCGCCAGTACTTCATTTCTTCCCTGCTAGGATGAACTGGTGCAATTAGCTTGGAGAATTATACAAGTTTCAGTCTGGACTCTAAAATTCGATATAAGCATTTGGTTGCTCAATCAAATTCATATGTTAGCTTCTGATCTTCGTTCTATGTTTCCATCTGAATTAAAATATGGAAGAATCTTTCAACATCTGTGACCTATATTTCTACTTTTGAAAGTTCTGACCAAATTTTGCTTCAGGTTGAAGGGTATGTGACACTATGAAATAGAAGAAGCTCCAGCGATGCTTCTTGTCGAAAAGCACCACAGCAATCATGGTGAACCTTGGGCTGTTGGAAGGGACACCAGATTCACGTGTTCTTGAGATCAGGAACACTCAGCATTTGCACTGTCTGAATGAGACGAGCTTTCTTTAATGGCAGCATCTCGATATGAACTTCTACCCATGGGCTCTTACACAATCGATCAATCGACCAATTATAAATATTATATAATTGAGAGTATATAATTAAAACAGCCAAAATATTACACCTGTAAAGTCGAGTAACAGAAGGGAGCCGGCCATCCAAGGAAGGGAAAGTAAATTTTATACTCTACAATCAGTTTTATTTTCCCACTACTGCATAACTACGTTTCCTTTCTGATTGGACGTGATCAACGGTCAGGATAAAATATTTGGGACGATTTTTCTGAAGCCTATTGTAGCTTCGCACAACCTCCTCTGCTCCATCATCAATTGTGTTCCACGCTGACTACGACCATTCTTTCAGCTCTCTCTATAAATCAAAAAATCTGCTAAGCTTTCTGCATTTACCGCGGGTTTCACGACCTTTTTCTTCTCCGTTTGACACTTGTCCTTATGTGTCGCGTTTGCTTTTCTTGCGTCGGTTCTTCTGGTTGATTCTGTAATTCGTGCTTCTGAGTTCTATTGGGTAGGGAAGTGGCAGCTTTAGTGGAATGTTGCAGCTTTGAGGTGCTTATATCTGGGAAGGAGGAAAGATTGATTTTTAGCCCTCTCTCAAATTTCTTTTGCTATTTTTGGCATTTGATTCACCGGCTTATTATTTTACGAATGAGAATAAATCTTATGTTGATGCTCGCGCAAGACGATTTCGAGTAGTATCCGCTGTTTGCTTGGTCAGAAAGGTGAGAAAGAAGATGAAGAAATTATTATCAAGCTTCGTTTTGTACTATTTGATCCTTTTTTTACTTTTCGTCGCACCACTCTGTTTTGTTAGTTTTTTTGCAGTTAATAGATCTTTGCAATCTCTTTTTTTGTTTTCGAAAGGTCAAATTTTCATTCGTTTTGTTCGGGAACTTACTTTCATTACAAATTTATGGATTATGAGTTGATATTTTTTATATTTTATCCGTATTGTGACGAGATCCTGTAGTTTGATTCTGTTCACGTCAGGATTTAATTGTTTATGCCAGCCAAAGGTGATTAGGAAGATGGACTGACCAGAGTTAGATTCTTTTGATCGTCTCATCATTTTTGGCAAAGCCTTCAATTGTATTTCTGCTGTATCCACAGTCCACACCTCCTAATAGAGGAGAGTATTCAAAATGTCTCTAATTTTGAGCTATGTTCTACCAAGAGTGCAAAATTTATCCACTTCCGATCATTCCTCTATTGTGTCCATGAATTTATTTGTGGCGCTACTTTGTGGTTGTATTGTGATTGGTCATCTGCTCGAGGAGAATCGCTGGATGAATGAGTCAATTACGGCTCTATTGATTGTAAGTTTGCCTCATCATTTTTGTTGGTAAATTCTGGAAAAGCTATTGAATTATATGAATTCTTAATAATTGAAATTGTGGAAAATCCAAGGATGCACCAATCTAAGCTATAATGATTATAGCCCCCAATTATCAGTATAACTTCAAATTCATTCCGTTATAACTTTTTCATGTTTTGATTGTGAATAATGATTGAATTTATGCTGTTTGGTGGTAGGGAGTATGCACCGGAGTCGTCATTTTGCTTGTCAGTGGAGGGAAAAACTCACATATACTAGTCTTTAGTGAAGATCTTTTCTTTATATATCTCCTGCCACCTATTATATTCAATGCCGGGTAAGTTTTACTGAGTTATTTGGTCTGACAAGATTAATGACGAAACCTTATGCAATTGTGATATCATACTTAATTGTTATAGGCATTATATTTATCAGCCTATTTTAAATCTTTTTGGAAGTTTTTATAATAGAATTTGGAAAACTCTTGAACCCAGAAACTTGCTAGGAACAATATTTTTGAACTTTCAATTCATGTGATGTTCTTAAATTTGAAGTTAATGGCTTCAATTTATTTACGAGTATAAGGCATGTGAACTTTTGATCCAAAATAATTAATAGATATCTTCTTATTTCTCTCTCTTTCCTCTAGGTGCTCACACATTTAGGAGGGTATTTGGTTCTCACCTCTCAATTCTCTTCATATCATCGTTGTTTCCTTTCTTTAACACCATAGAGGTCTTTTGCATGTGTAAATTTAGGGTGCTTATGTGTATTGCACTTCCTGAATATTTTAAATGTTTGAATTTTTTTTCTTTGTTGTATATAAGAAAAGTCGACCTTGAATCTCAAAGATTTTTAGAACATCTTTAAAATTTATTGTTTTTTCAATGATATCTGATGGTGATCTACGATAATTTGGAGCAGGTTCCAGGTGAAAAAGAAGCAGTTTTTCAAAAACTTTAGTACAGTTATGCTCTTTGGGGCAATTGGTACATTAATCTCTTGTTGCATCATTTCATTAGGTACTAAACAATTTTGTTTTCCCTTTTCTTTTCTAACTTTTAGTGTACCATGAATTGCATTGTGTCTTGAAATCTTTGTCATTCCTATCTTGCCTCGTATAAATCTATTTGTTGATGTTCTATGCCAAGATAGTGTAATCTTATTACAAGTTAAAAGTATATATTGTTTCAATAGATATAATTTTAAGGGGGTTGATTGTTAATTTTATGCTCGCAACACACTTTCAGTAAAAGAAATTGAATTTTTAATCTCTAAAACTCTTAAATTTATTGACATTTATACTATAGTATATCATTTACTTGGAGGTGGAAAAATGAAAATACTCCATTTCCCATCCCCTCTGTATAAACTATATCTTTGTCCCAATAAATTGGCAAATGACACATTAACGATAAATGTTGACTCAGGTGTTACACTATTTTTTAAGAAATTGGATATTGGATCATTGGACATTGGAGATTATTTAGGTATGTGCTGAACCCAATTACTTTACCATTTCTCCTTTGATATGTGATGCTAATTCTTTTGTTGTTTTCACTATCATCAGCAATTGGTGCAATTTTTGCTGCTACGGATTCTGTGTGCACATTGCAGGTGTGACAATCATTAACTTATCACTCCTTTTTATTCCTCCTCTATGTGTCGATTGTTCGTCTTTGCTTGGATTTTAGTTCTACATCCCGTTGCAGATTTTGAATCAGGATGAGACACCTCTACTCTACAGTCTTGTATTTGGAGAAGGTGTGGTAAATGATGCTACATCAGTGGTGCTATTCAATGCAATCCAGAGCTTTGATCTCTCCCATATTGATTCCCGGATTGCATTTCAATTTATTGGCAGCTTCTTTTACTTATTTTTTACAAGCACTGTTCTGGGTGTGGTGGTGAGTGTTATTATTATCTTTGTACCTCATGAGTGCAACCTGATACCATATATAGAGCTGATTGATGAATTTTCTTATTTTGCAGACTGGTTTACTAAGTGCTTTCATTATCAAAAAGCTATATTTTGGCAGGTATGTACTTCTTAAGTATGGAGACTTTTTTATATTATCCCTAATTAGTTTGTGTAGGCACCACTTTTTTCAGGCATTTTTTTTAGAATTGCAGTTCAATTGCATCCTGCTTTTGGTGGTGTCAAATTTGAATGGAAGATTTATTACTTTTGCTTGTCTGAAGGAAAATAATTTTATTTAGTTACTTTTGTATTTTCAATTCTATCGTTGGGAAAAATTGTATGTGGAATCTTTAGTTGATTCCATGAACTGTTTCTCAATCAGTGCTGCAAATTTTGTACAAAAAGATAAAAAAGCAATGGGATTCTGGAACTGATATTTGGCTTCTAAAGCTATTTCTTAATGAATTCAGGCATTCGACAGATCGTGAGGTTGCTTTAATGATATTAATGGCATACCTTTCATATATGATGGCTGAAGTAAGTTTCTTACGACCAAAAACATGTATGTTATATTTATCTTTTGACATATGTTGACTTAAAATGTATTACTAAACCACCATTGTGGATGTATATTAAATGTTTTATGCAGTTGTTCTATTTAAGTGGCATTCTCACGGTGTTCTTTTGCGGGATCGTGATGTCACATTACACCTGGCACAATGTCACTGAAAGTTCAAGAGTTACCACAAAGTAAGTCAAATTGTATTACATTTATCTGTTTCCAACAGGACACGTCTGTTACTATGTTTTTGAAACATTGGACTTTTCTAATATGCTGTTGCAGGCATGCTTTTGCTACATTGTCATTTGTAGCTGAGATCTTTATCTTCCTATACGTTGGCATGGACGCATTGGACATTGAAAAGTGGAGATTCGTGGGTGACAGGTAGTGTTTTCGTTACAAAAATAAATTCAAATAACTTCTTATTTATAAGTTATGTCGCAGAAAATCTTGTGTGGTTCTTACATGTTTCGGGGTTCCTTATAATCTTATGTTGTTCTTACATATTTCGGGGTTTCTTGTTTTGTAGTCCTGGGACTTCTTTGGCAGTAAGTTCCATACTTCTAGCTCTGGTTATGGCTGGAAGAGCTGCTTTTGTTTTTCCATTATCATTCTTGTCCAACTTATCAAAAAAATCACAAGCTGATAAAATTAGCTTCAGACAGCAAGTATGTACTCTCTTTCTACGTTGTCCTGTCTTTGTTCATCTTGTTCTTGGCCAAAGAAGAACTCTAATGTTATTCATAGGTGATAATATGGTGGGCTGGCCTGATGAGAGGTGCTGTCTCAATGGCTCTTGCTTACAATCAGGTAATTTTGTGCCGCTATTTCCTTGTAGTAATAGATAGACGTTCTTGTCGAGTAGGAATGATGACTTCTACGGGAAATTTACAAGGATTTGTGTTGTGAAATTAGAGAAGCTAATAGCTTATTGCATTTGATTTAGTTCACAAGATCAGGACACACTCAATTGCATGGGAATGCAATCATGATCACAAGCACTATAACAGTCGTTCTCTTCAGCACAGTGGTGAGCCTCTGTAAAGATGAACGAAAGAACAAGACATTAGTTTTATGATATCTATGGTGATTTTATCTAATATACGAGACGTGCTTTCTTTTCAGTTGTTTGGGTTAATGACCAAGCCTCTCATTAGGTTCCTGTTGCCTAATCCGAGACCCACATCGAGCATGGTGTTGTCCGATCCATCCACTCCCAAATCATTTATCATTCCACTTCTCAGAGGTAGTCAAGACTCCGAAGTTGAAACCGGGGCCCAAGAAATTCCCCGGCCGAGCAGTATTCGAGCCCTTTTGACCACTCCAACACACAATGTTCACCGGTACTGGCGTAAATTTGACGATGCATTTATGCGGCCAGTGTTTGGCGGCCGGGGTTTTGTTCCGTATATACCTGGATCTCCAACCGAGAGGGGTCCCAACCAATGGCAGTGAGGCAAACAAGAAATTTCGGTGCTGAGAAAGCAGTGTAAATTATCTTTCCCCACGATAGTCTCAAGATTCTTTCATCTCCTCTGAACAAACCACGAGATTTAAGAGTTTAATCTTTTGTAGCAGCTACATGTGCATATACAATATTCCAAGTGCCAGTAATTTGTCAAGTTCACAGCAAAGGTTTCCAGATCTATCTGCATCTTCTTCATCTGATATCCGGGCAGTTACGAGACTGACAGAGAAGACGAAAATGATGAAAATCTTACTGCTCGAGTAAACTGCACACCAATATTTCGAACTGAAGATGATAATTTCGAGTTCTTGAAGGTTCCTCGGGTATCGATGAATAAGTATTGGTCACATTTGACGCCAAATCATTATTAAAGGTTACTCCGGAACTCCCATTTGCGATGTTCACTCCATATGGCGCTACTATGGGTTGAGACTTGAACCATAATATCGACCTGTGAGGCTCGTATTCTGGGTAGCAGATGTTGGCGATATATAAGCGCCATGAGAAGAAATCATCTGCCAGCTTGATGTAGTAAAGTCTAGAGCACTATGATCTGAGACTGCACTTGATGAATGGAGGTGAGCCACTCTGTTTGTAGCATAATACAAATTCGAAGCTGGCACTGAATTTCTAGCAGACGAAATTGCATTTTTCTATCAATGTCTTCAGTGAAACTACCTGTTTTTGCTTCAGAATAATTTATCTACTTTGCGATTCTTGTCAAAGATCTCTCTTTCGATATGGAAAAAATAATTAAAAACAATTAAAATAAACAAAAATCAATTATAGAGTCTAGAGAGCAAACATGTAATATCCTCTTATTTGTTTAATACACGTACTAAAAAAGTTACTCTTGATAGGGAAGACAAGGTAGAAGTATTCTTTCGAAGCTCTACTAAGCTAATAAGCAAACTCGAGGCTTCAATGGACTCTAGTTTTGCATCCCAATCTAAAATTCAGGTTCATACACTGAGATTGCCGCAGCTGATTGACTGTCGGTCACACCCGATCGATCGAAAATAAAAAGAGTTTTGAAAAGAAGCAAATAGGCATGCCAAGATGAAGTATCATTGCGCTTGTCTATTAATCCTTCCATTTTTCCATCTGATTCGTGCGAGTAATCGTCAGACCTTTATGCGAATCACAAAAGAACCTGTTTGATATTTGAAGATGAAAGTTGAAACATCAATTAGACATACAAGAGGAGGAAATTTAAATACAAAACGAAGTATAATATTCAAGTATATGGCTGATGTTGATGAAATGGTTTCTCATGCTGAGTTGTAACCAAGTCAAAGGAACAAACTACGAGTCTAGCAACAATTTTAAAACTAAGAAATTATCTCAAAATCTAATCACAAATCTACAAATTCACATAATAGCCAACAGATCAATCCCTCTAAAAGGAATCAAATTCACATGAGAGGTCAGCTAGCTCTCATGTTCGACCGTTGTCCCAAAATAAAATCCCTTCTTATGCTATAAACTCTCCCTTAAATAGAGAATTTCAACAATACCAAAAGAAATAATTAAGAAATTATCTAAGAATCCTAAAAGATAACTGAATGATACCCCTTCATTTACTAGTTTTGTCTTCCCTAACGCACTTCATTGGAACTCTATGAGCAGCCCAATTAGCACTTTGTCCTCTATGTGCATGACCTTATTATGATTCGATTTATTTCTTCATTGTAGCAAAAATATTTGAAGATTTTGCTACACCGTCAGTGTAGAGTTATGCTGAAAAAATATGTGTCATTCAATGAGTCAGATAATTAGTAAGGTGCATCACAAACCAATCCGGTCAGACCACCAACAATTCAGCCAAAATACTTATCCTCAAATCATCCATGAACGGGGCATCTAGCAAGTGATTAGGTATGTAGTGAAAAGAGCTGCCAGTTTCTCAAACTGTTGTATGTACTCTATTCTAGATCCTTCTTGTTGAACAGCCATAAACCGTGCCGATAAAGTTCTCTCAAGAGAAGAACCGAACTTGTCCATCAACAACACTTTTTTTCAAATTCTCCAAAGCCGAAATAAAAACATCTAAATAATATCAAAAGACAAATTTAGATATTATCTATGTTTCCTAATAGACAATTAAACAACAATACATTTTAACTTTTTATCTTCCCTAGTTCGCTTCATTGGAACTCTATCAACTTTTATGTAATGATTACAAAGAGAATCAAGAATCAACTACGCTCAGGAACCTATTGGCTGAAGTGGACCCAATGAAAACGTTTGCACTTGATGCTGATCACCTTCCCCTCCCTTCTTAAACCTTCCACAATATAGTATAATTCTAAAATTTCCAAAAGACAGCTAATTTAGAGCCTTACAGTAGGGTATTATGAGGATAAATCTAGCAAACATTAACCACAAAAAATAACCTTCAGCAATTACAGAATATCTAAGGTATCTTATATACAAAACTAGTAACTTAGAGCATATATAAATAATAAGCTCCAAAATGGAGCGAAGAAGGATTTGGGTAAGTTAGGTAACTCACAGGCAGGAAGATTGGAAATGTCTGCAGAAACTGCACAAGGAATTCCCAAGTTCGAAAGGGCACCCCTTATAATTCCACATGGGAAGTACAAATACATACTTGTAACTTCAGATGCCTTGCTTCCACTTACCCCAGACTCATCTTGTGGTTCACTTTCAGGTGATTGATCAACTGACATGCGTGCCAGCCAACGGAAACGGTTATCTTGTAAAACAAAGGTACCCTACAAGACGTTGAAGAGAACAGTCAAATGCATAACGACCAAACAGTGAGGTTGAAACCAATGATCTTTTGAGAATTTTATTTTCAATCAGACTCTATGATTTGTCTTCAAGTTATCGATCTGCTTCTTGAAAAGCTCTGACCAAAAGTCTTTGCATATAAACTTAATAGCTTCTAGATGTTCAGTGAATCGAGGTCGCTCCATTGTGTACCTAAAGAGATAAAAAAAAGAAAATTTCAACTTTCAGTATACCTTTAAGAAGCACGAGCAACAACCTACAGTGTAGGTTGGAAGAGACGCAAGGACGATCTACAGCCCACGTTACACTGAAGAGTCTTTTAGTCAGCATTTTCACCATTTGTCATTCCTCAGTAGGGATACCCCACACAGAATTCCAGAAATTTTCTCAGTTTCTAACCCTAATTCTCGTTGGGGATAGACAATAGTAAACGTTCCCAAACCAGATAGGATTTAATTAACTACTTGCTCATTCATAACACTCAAAGAGCTCAAAAAACATCGATAAATTATCATAATATACTCAAACAGACTTCCATCACTGAAACAAACTTAACAAGAACAAGGTCATGCAAAATTCGATGTAGATCTGTAAATTATAGGTTCAAACCTCATCGAATTAGGAATCATGTACGAGAAAACCGTTTGTAAGATATCAAACAATCAGAAAACCAGAACAAAACATAAAAACAACAAACGAGAGAATTGGAAGGTGAGCGAATTAGGGATTTGAAATGTAAATTACCGCTCGGAGAGTTGGTGGCCGACCTGATAGCCAATGGCCTCGATTCGACGAGCGGCGAGGTCAGGCTTATTGGCGTAGAAACGATTACAATACGACGACACCATTTCCGTGAGCAAACTATCCACGCAGCTTTCCGAAACCTCCCTCCCCATTCTCCCTCTCCCTCTCCCTCTCCCTCTCCGCACTTGGCTGACTATTCATCTGTGATTAACTAAGAAAATACACTACCAAAACCATTTGATTTGATTTTTTATTTTTTTATCATTGAAATATTCTTGTTATTTATTTTCTGATTTATTCCGTCTCTATTGTATCGATTTGTAACACTTCCGACTCCCGAGTCGCGGTATTATAATTCTAGCGTTCATCGATGTTCTCATTTTAAAATTATCTACCTTCGATTCAGAAAATATGTAATTTTTAATTCTCCGAATCAGCTAAAAACGTATTAAACTACACAGAAATAAGAACTTTATTTCGAATTAAACTTTCTCCATAGGAAATCCGAGCAAGCAAGGGGGAAAAAACAAGCGAGATAATCTCGTTTAACACGTGATTGCAAAGAATATCGTTTAGCCTTCGCAATTATGTTACCTTCGGACGCGACAATCACTGTCTTGTTTGAAGCACCCATGATTTATTTCGATAATTACAATAATTAAGCACATGAAATCATGTTAACACATAAAAAAAGAGCGAAATTTGACGGTAAATGATTTCATTATGCAATAAACAAAGCCTGCATCGCGTGAAACTACGATCGAACAAACTAAAAATCATAAAACTTATATTCCAATCTGAAATAGGAACTTTAATTGTTCACTCAACAAGAACACAGCAAGAATCTCATCATAAACTTGAGTTTGTAAAATCAAAATAGGAATCTGGCCACAGAGATATTATGTATTTATTCCAGTTTTTCTTTGCATGTGAACGTGCGTGTGCTTTCTACTTACAGGAAAAGCAGATTCCTATAATCTGAATTCTGAAACAGTTTCTCACATACAGATTTCTTCATTGATGAAAAAGGATCCCAAGAACGATGCCGATGACTGCCACCAAACAAACATATACAAGAGGGAAACCGGTCTTGATGCTTCTTACACCGTTCTTACTCAGCTCTGACTGCAGAAAAAAAAAAGAAAAAGAAAGATTATAGAAATCCAAAACAGGAGCTAAATTATGAGATACACAAATTCCAAAAGCAACTAATTGATGTTCTAATGATCATGTCATCAAATTATGCAATATTAAATTCTATACTAGAGCAATGCCATGTTCTTGACTAGGCCAAAAAATTTGGAATACATGTTTTTGTTTGTTTGAGAATTGATTTTCTGAGTTCATTGAAATAAAGTTTTCTATAGATCAATCAAAAATAGTAGTTACTTCACTACTCGGAGGCTGAAAAGTTCATTAGGGCTACCAATAATAGCAATCTAGCTTTGAGGACAGATGATTTGAAGCACAGTCAATGAAGCAAACAAATTGAAGAAACAATGAGAAACAGTAAAGAAAGGAAACGTATGGTTCAGGATGTTACTAGTCTCTTTTGTAAAACTTCAATTTCTTGACTGCTTTTTAGTCTGCCCTCGGCCAGCTTTGAAATGGCGTTCTCAGCCTGAAAAGAAATACCAAAGCCATTGATTACTTGTCACTGTTTTGAACAATATTAGACCAGCACACAAAGTAGAACGATTAATTTTGTTTAATTAAAAAAATTTCCAATAAATTGGTTATAGGAGCTGATTCCACTATTGAATATCTTTTCATGGAATACGTAAAAGATTGCAGTTGAAGAAAATCATTAGAAATTTTACAGTTTAAAGGCTGAATATGTATGTGAAGCGGTGAATTATTCAATAGAATTAAAGTGTTCATCGAAAATGAGCAGCCGGAGTTAGGATATTGAAGTAATCATATTATCAGTCCTTAAAACTCAGAAATTATTGGACTCAGAAATTAAGACATGGTTGAAATAAAAACAAAATAAAATAGTCCAATCCATAAAAGTCAGGAAAATATTTGCTTTTATAACGAGGTAACTCCTAAGTCTTGGTCAAGTTTCACCCCATGCAACTAATATGAAAGAAAAAAAGCCCATTCAATAAATGTTAACAATAGATTGGAATTGTAGGATACTAACCTTGCTTAGCTTTTGTTCAAGTTCCATTAGGTTTGACTTCATCTCCTCAATATCTTGAACTAGTTTAAACTTCTCTACATCCTTTACTGCCGTTAGTTCCTTTTCTAGCTTAAACTCAGTCAACTCTGGCTTCATCTCCCTTTTGTTGATCTCTGAAAACTCATCAGCAACCTTTTGATTCACTTGTAATAGCGATAAGTTGTCTTCCTTTTGTACTGCAAACCCCTCCAAAACTTTTTCAGGCACCTTTGCAGACTTTGATTCATCTTCATTGATCGATGTAGACTCCTCGACAATCATTTCAATCACCTTTACTGGTTTTGAGTCATCTTCATTGACAACTGTAGACTCCTTCACGATAGTTTCAGTCTCCTTTTCTGGGGTTGAATCTTCTTCCATGAATTCTGTTGACTCATCCACTTCCTTGGAAACATAAAATGTCAAACATTTAAAGCAAAAACAACCATGTCCTAGTAGATCATGAGACCGACCAAAAAAATGAACTAGAATTCTTGCATCAGTTGTATGAGCCACTATCAATGTCTTTTACATAAACAGCACCAATGAAGTTAGATAGCAAAGGATCTTTAAATCGTATGCTAAACAAAAGGGATGGGTAGCAAGAGCAGCAGAGAATGTTCAGTTAAACTTTCCCGATTAAAAAAGAAAATCTCACTTCTTTTTGTGCATCTATAATGTCAAGTTCACCCGGTAATTGACGTTTTACTTCTGAAGTTCCATAGTTTATCCCTTTCAATCCACTCTGACCTTGATCAGCCTCCTTCAGAGCCGCATTGACTGGTGCAAGCATTGGAGAATTAGGTGGGCTAATGAGGATCACACTCAGCCTCTTCTCTTCAACATATTTACCAGCATCACTGGAAAACTGCCATGTGTAGGGATTAGATATCAATACAGAAAAGCAATACACATTCCTGTCTTTCTCAACAACTTACCATGCTAGAACTAATGTCAGCTTCAACCGTACATGCAGGAACGACGGTGCTTTGGACTAAAAATTTGTCTTTACACGTCATATCTGCTGGAGCTGTGCGCTGAGCTTGCATTGTCACTACAGTGAGAGATATCAGCAGATGTTAAGAAACAGGTCGAAATATTAAATAGTAGTTATAGCTAAAGTATACATATGTAAAATTAGGGGAAACCAAAAAAAAACTTTTGGAAAGTCCCTTTAAATTATTAAGCTCTGAACAAGTATTTAAGAATCATACCAACAAATTCACATGTAGAATGTGGTAAAACAAGGCCAACATTTGGCCGCACAGAGTATTTCTTTGGGGATGTGGTCTTAACCTGCGATCAGCACAATTCATACCTATATTTAGAATTCTTCTCAGCCAAGAAAAAGATTATCCTTATAAATAATAATATTGCATTGCATATTGAATAATAGTATTGAAGTATTGTCATAAATATATGCAGTGCATACCTTAAAAGCAACAAGATCTGCAGAACTATTTACAAGTTGGACAGAGCATGAACTTTGTTTCTTTGCTTCAACTGGAAAAAAACATGCTAGAATATTGGTTTGAAATTAAGAAACAATCACATGAAGTAGAAATTAAAAAGAAAATGTAACATTTCCAAAATCCTTAAACAGGGATTTGAAATTAAGAAACAATCACATGAAGTAGAAATCAAAAAGAAAATGTAACATTTCCAAAATCCTTAAACAGGGATGACCGATTAAGAAGACATCCTCGAACTCATAGATTTATACATTGCGTAGGAGATATATGCTTCAACAATAACAACTAGAACAAGCAAAATGGTTGAAAAAGGATAATTTTTGACAGCAAACTCACAAATAAATGTTAATTCGCTAGGTTGAATTTCCAAAAGTTGTGTCCTCATGTCTTTTTCCTTACAGCAAAATTCAGATTGAAAAGCTCTTTTTTAGCAATTGAAACCTCAGCAGCTGAAAATCCTAAACGTTATCCTGCACAAGTTAAAAATATCAAAGGAAAATAGCAACCCACGTTCATTGTGATGCTAAAAGAGAGAATAAACCCAACAGGATAAGCAAAGATTATAAACTGGAATACACGTTTCATAATCATCTCATGGATGGACCAGAACGCAAAAGGCAAAGAGCATGAATCAAATCACAATTAACAATGCTTTTATACAAAATACGTGCATCGAGGTTAATGAAAAGCCTTCTTCTCAAATTGACTCCGTTGACTACTAGTATATGCTGGCTTGCCTTAAAGTCAATCACCAATGTTAGAATATAAAAAAATAAATCCATTTGTATCAATTCTTAAGTCTGGATAGCGACTGAAACTAGATCATTTTAAAAAATGAATCAGAGGCGAACGAGACGGAAAGATATAACAAAGAAGAATCAAGAAAATTTTCGGGCAATTCCTCCACAGTTTACCTCAAAATAAATACGAACTAATACGGAACGTTTCAAACGAACTCCTCACAACATACTCTCAGCAATCAGCACTGTTTCGCCAAATAAATATACCCGTAACAAACAAGAATTCCAAAGCAGAGAAAGTAAAACTTAGAACAACGACAAGCAACTCGAAAACTTGCCTTTCTACGCCAAGAAAGTCTGGGGTAGAAAAAAAGCGAGGGGGATAGACTGGATCAACGAATTTTAGCGTTAAAGCGCCGCTTTGGACGAAAAGGAAGCGTATATGAACAAACAGGCAGAGTTCTGGCAAAGCACTTGAAATCAACACGGAGAGAAGCCATGGAAGGTAAGAGAGAAAGAGGAGAGAAGGCTGCAGACTGAAGACGAAGCATGAAAGCGACATGAGCTTAACGTCGGGTGAGTTCTACCGGAAATTCAATCATGAAGCTGAGCCGGTTTTTCTAACCCGGTTTATTTTATTAAAAAAACCAACTCGAGACCCTTTTGGTCGCCATCCAATTAATTATTTGACCAAAATTTGCCATGTTCAAATTAAATGTGAATGCGAAACTTGTGGGAACTCGATTTTCAATATACGATCTAAACATGCTTAAATAAATTCAAATTACCCGTCGACGACGTTCTCTTATTCGTAATATAGTGGTTTCGGCAGATTCACAGGCTTATCTTACTTTCAATCGAATCACAAGATGAACAATCTGCATTTCTCCGTTCAATAACATCGAAACCAATAAATATCAAATTAAATGATCTCACAATACATAATTAATTGTGGTTCGGTAAAGACTAATTCCGATCAAGATTAAAAAACCCGTCTTTTTCTTAAATAACCAAAATTAAACATATGTTCAATGCCAAGTGTGAAAAGGACTTTAAAGCTACAAATTATGGACTTAATATAAGCCTCAACCTTGTTCGATATCTAATTCTGCTGAAACGTTTAAATCATTTTGACCAAGAAAATGGCCGACCAAAATTAAGGTTCATCATTGCGGTCAAGATTACACTTTAGACTAGGGGCGGACACATGCCTGTCAGGTCTGATTTTATACTAAAATATAAACGAAATTGAAATTCACAGTCCTAAATTTTTTAAACTAGAACTGAAACTAACCGTTCTAATTTTATTCTGATTTTAACCTAATTTTATTTCATATTTAAAAAAAAAATTAAAATATAATAATAAAATATATTTTTTATTATATTTTGGTCGAATATTAAGTAATTTGACAAGTTTATAACCAATTTTAAGATTTATATCCGATTTTATTAGGATTTTGGTCAATTTTAATTTATTTTAAAACTTTTTTGATCTACAGTCTCATTTATGGTTTCACAATTTTTTACTCTTAAAGAACGACTCCGGCCAATAAATCATATTTGTTTTTAAAACTGAATTAAAACTGACAGTTCCAATCAGATTTCGTCTAACCCTAATTTAGACATTCAAGATAGAAATTAGAAACTGCCCGACCAAGGAATGCTAGATTCTTTCTATAAATATACAGAAAAGGCCAAAGGGATTACTATAAAGATAAAGACTTGTTCTTAAAAGCTTGAAAAGATTTGAAAATACATGGGTAAAATCAAGTTCATGATTTATCTTTTTACATGGTTATCGTTTCTCTAGGCCGGCCGCCCTACCTAAACCAATCATCATATCGGTCCCTAAGCCCCCTAGAAAACGTGACTAAATTGGTCCCAGTCACTCTTCGGGACGAAGAAAGGAGAGATTCCCGAACGAGGAAAAGGATCCAATGACTTCGAATACAGCAGTAATTACCATACGTGTTTGCGATGAAAATGCCTTTCATTCCCAGCCGGAGTCGAAAAAGCCGGCATCTTTCATTTCCGAGTAGTATACATTGTCCAATTGCAAATCATCCTCCTGAGAAGAGTGTTAGATCATTGAACGAACGGCGTTTTGATCTTGTAGATTACGATTAGTAAAATTAGAGTGATTATTCAACTGTCAAAAAAATGAAGTAGAATATTTACCTGAAAGAAATCTGCCAGAAATGTAGCATATATAAGAGGAAGATAAAAGGCATGATAGAGGACAATAGTCGCACCATGAAGCCTGCAACAAATGAACGAGATGACGAACTTTAATCAAAAAATAAACTATCTAGAAAAGCTTAATTTTCAGTCAGATTGTTAAGTTAATTTTCATATTAGTGTTGTTTCTTAACAAATCCCCTTCAAGGGTGAGCCTAAACTTAACGTACTCTTAGGTGAATGCACAAATATTACACAGGGCCTTCCAAGTATATTACCTTGTTTATTTATATTGAGTTTAAAAAGTAGAACAAACCCAAAATATCATCATTTAGGAAATATTGTGGTATCTCCAATAATTTAATAATAGTAATGTTAGGTTTATTGTTTTATTCTATACGCAGACGTTTCAAATTTTGATTGGTACAATAAATATTATAAATAATTATTTTAAATAGTAATGCATTAAATATACTTTAACTAAACAAATTACAACTCAATAAGTCAGCATGAACAATAATAAGATATGTGATAGGATCCCTTATATGCACAAATAGAAGAGCAACCAAGGACAATTGAACAAAATAAAGAAGATTATAAATTAAAGGATAAACGAAACTTACAAGCAATTCGAAGAACTTGCTACCTCAAGAGCACCACAACGGCGACTCAAAATCCCCAAACAAAACCCTAATACTTTTCTTATCCTTTTCTAGTAGAAATTATTCTTATATACAGATAATTTTCAACCCTTATTGTGGATTGTGCTTTATCAATATGTTAAGAAGGTAAAAGTAACATTACTCATTAAGAAAACGTGTATCTCATGAAGAAAACTTAGATTTATCTTTCTTTGGTAGGTTTGTATCAGAAATAGAATGTAAACTTACATCAGAAATATGAAAGTATGTTGTCATCAGTCTATTCATTTATATTGAGTTTAAAACTAGAGCAAACCCACACAAAAACTTAAAAACATAAGCTTTTATTTTGGGTTAATATGAAAATTGGCATTAAAAAAATACAAATTACCAAAAGCCGAAGCTGACTCCATTTGCGGCAAGCCCACAAGCAAAAAGAGCTAGTGCGTTCAAAGCAAACATAACAACAACATAAGCGTAGAAGGCAGGTCTAGCTGCAAGAAAAATAATTATTCGCCTTACGATGAATCTGAGAAAGTTAAATCGGACAAATTATGCATGTCCGCCGAGTAGCTCACCTGGTAACCTTTCTCTCCACCTTGAATGGTACATGAATAATATGAAGCCATAAACTCCAGTAAGAACCAAACGATGAACCACCCACAAGTTCCACTTAGTTTGATGCGTTAGTTCACTATTGTCGATGAACAATGGGATCCCAAGTCCAAACAAATATATGCCCTGAACAAGGCGGTGTGCCAAAGGAAGAGCCATTATGCACATCAATATTTCACGATTTCATTCGCAGCAGTAAAAAAATTTAGAAGATAACAATTAACACCCAAATTTTATGTTCTTATGGATTCTACTTTGAACACGTCCAATCCACACAAGGGTTAAAATTTTGAAACATGCTCCGTGCATAAAAGGAACTGCATATTAGTTCATGTATGATCATATGGCTGCTTATTTTCTACTACATTCTTGCTATTTTTTACTAGTGCCTTTCAAGGGAAGTGCTGATTAAAATAAAAATCGCTATACTCGGGAAGAATGTAAAAACATACCTTTAACAGTACATCCAAACCAACAACAAGCGCTGAGATAAGAAAAGTTCGTGCTAAAGCTTCTAAATTGCTCACATAATTTCCTTGAAATAAAAATGCTAACAGGCTGACTTCCAAGAAAAGCATCCCCGATGTAGTGAACAAAGATAAGATGTTCCAGGCAAGTTCTTTTCCGGATGAGCATTCCCATGGCTTTGAGAAAATCCAGTTTATAAAATTCAGAAAATATACCCAAAAAATCCAGCAAATCAAAGCTAAGACAATAAGCAAAGAATTAAGAGAAAGAGGAGGTGCTACATTAATTTCAACTTTATTACTAGGCAGTCACGACATGGTTCTCAAGTCAGCCACAATTTGAAGCATAACAAGATTGTTCCAGAACATACTTAACATATGTAAAAGATCTGCTGAAACACAAAATTAATTGTCCTCGGTCAAAGGTTTTCTTTTTGTTTTCGATTCCAAGGAAATATATAATAATATCATACTTATGTCCACCATTCATTCAACAAAGTTACCAATTTTTATAAAGATGAATCAACAAGCGTGAGCCAGTAACGAACTTACCAATTACCACTTCCTATCGCAATCCTTTGCACTACTTGCTTACCAAATAAGACATTTTAAAAGAAGTCCAGCACTTTGCAACCAAATATTCCATCACAAAAAGACTTTATGCTTGTTACACTCAAATTCTCACAGAAAAGATAACTAGCCCCGGTTTTTCTAATTCATATAGTCATCGAAAGAAGAACTCTTCGATTTTAAACTAGTCCGACTTGAGAAAAAAATAAAAATAAATGCATAGAAATGGACTCCTGTAGGGGAAAAAAGAAGATACAAAGAGCATGCAGACTATTCACTGATATCAGTTACCTGCACCCAAACTATAAATTCTACCTAACGTATTTGTTGAAAAATCTAAAATAACGGAGATAAATTACATAGCTACAAGTAAGCTCCCGTTTCTTCGAGAGAATGTCATAAAATATTTTAATACAGGACATACACTATTAAAACAAACACAAATCGCCTACTTTCACCGGACTAAGGTATATTTTCTAACACATCGAAACGAGCTCATAGATCTCACTAATCAGCAACGAAGTGAAATATGAAAGGGGAGGGAAACCTGAAAAGAGCACCAAGCAAGATTGAGTAAGCTGACCAGCCAGAGAAATGCGTAATAATAAATGATAATATGGGACCGGCCATGAGAGAACTTGGAGAAACTCTTCCTCGCCTGAAACGCCAAGTACAAAACAAAGAGCAGAGAGGGGATGGCCAGACCAACGTTGTGCCAAAACCCGTGGCAATCAAAGAGCCAACTATGCAATCTTGAAGAACTTCCATCTGACTGCGTTGAAATTGAGCTCATGAAATCTGTAACTGGAAGGGGAGGTTGGGGATTTAGCTCTCCGAGAGCTTCCATCACCGGTCAAAGTGGAAATGATCCAGGACGAGAATTAGAAATCTAATCAGAAAGTAATTATGAAGAGCTTCCCAATCTAAAGCCTAACCCTTTCTTCTTGGAAATTAATTTTTCCTGAGTTGACAAATGAGTCAGACGAGTTATATTGGTCGAAAACAAATTGCAACCTGAATTTAGAAAGTTCTAGCGCAATTAAGAAAAATTTAGAGCTGTCAATCATGCAGCTTGGACTGAGCCCACATTTGGGTTAGCGAGCTTGCTAACGAGTCGACTCGTTGATTTGCCAAGCTTGTCTCGTCCTTTGTACTTTACCTTTACCAGCTGATTAGATAGTTTCAGGTTCATGTGTTCGTAATTTCAGTTCACGTCTACTTGAGCTAGTATACATTATCCGACGAGTTCCTGGCTCAGCAAAAACATGTTAAATCTTGTGCTTAGCAAGATTTGGAATGAAGGGTTTTCTGTTTTTGGGAGAGACGGGTTCAGAGCTTACTTGTTCGTGCCATCGAGTGGTTTTCATGGAGGAGAAGTATGTTTATTCTGTCACTTTGTACAGCCAATCGTCATTCTTTTCATCTGGGTTGTATGAGAACAATTACTGAATAAGCTCTCGTGAACTATGATTTGCTACGATAATGGAGTTTTAACGTTGAACGAATGATCTTCAGTTTTTTAATGCCAATTACGAAAGACAATTGACAGACAAAGCAACCCAAATGTATATTAAAACCAATTTCTATTCATCAATATCTTCAACAAAACATCAATCCAACCTTATGGGGTCTGAATTCAACAGCTTTTTCCTGAACTTTAGAAGACGAAGAAATGCAAGAATGGCATGCTAATCCCATTTGCAATACGATGTAAAATGGCGACTGAAGTCTGAGTAGAGGGATTCTAGAACTCCTGGGAGGCTGATCCAATTTCACCCTTGTCTTTTCCGGCCTTTTTTGGCAAGAGCAATTGATGAATATTGGGTAAAACGCCTCCATTGGCGATGGTAACAGATCCCAAAAGCTTGCTCAGCTCTACATCGTTTCTCACTGCGAGCTGGATATGCCTAGGCACAATACGATTCTTCTTGTTATCTCTTGCTGCATTACCAGCAAGCTCCAGAACCTAAAAGATCAGATAAGTATAATTATTGCTTCCTCGCCTAGGAATCAGCACACATAGATTCATTCGCAAGATTCAAACATCATCAAACGAACAAACTGAGAACAATAATCGAGATGCATTCATAGCAAAAAAGGGATGCATCCAGTTAACCAATGGGTCAACAAAGATGATTAGATGCAAGAGAATAAACAAGAAAAAAAAAAAATCAATTTCGACTCAAACAAAAAAACACAGTAAACTTCAATAATTGCAAGTGGAAGAAAAATAAATCGCTCGATTACCTCAGCAGCGAGGTACTCAAGCACGGCTGAGAGATAAACAGGTGCTCCAGCACCAACGCGCTCTGCATACTTCCCCGCCTTGAGAAACCTGGCGATTCTACCAACCGGGAACTGAAGCCCAGCCTTGTGAGACCTGGACACAGATTTGGAGGCCTTTGGCTTCCCCCTTCCGCCTTTAGTAGAACCTCCTGTAGAACTCATTTACTATAAAACAAGAAGTAAAGCGCGAGATAGGAAAAATCGCAGAACCCAGAACCCTAAACCCTTAATCGTACGACGGAAATCTGTGAGGACGAAGAGGCGAGCGGTGAGCTTATGAAGACAGAGAGTACGAAAGCTAATTGGTGGAGGGGGATTTCACACGGATTGATGACGAGGCAAATCCAATGTCTAGGCGGGTAAAGTTTTGTCGTTTCGCGAAAACCTGAACTTTTGAGTCTTGAGAGCGAACGCCCGGTTTTAACACGACAAGTCACACGGTGTCTTTTCGAATTTGGAAAAAATTATCACGAATATATTGTATAATTAAATATTTATTTTTTATTTTACATATGATTTAAAGAATTAAGTAATTATACATTAATATCAGATTGAATTTTTTATAACAAATAAATACATACAATATAATATTTTTGAATTCTTTTTCAAGCTTATTTTCAACTTGAAAAAAAATATTAGAAGAATTGATGATTAAATTAGAATTTATATATCTTTAATAAATTATTTCGTATTTGATAATGAATAATTTATAATAAATTATGTGAATATTGAAATTCATCGAGACTTTTAGACTACTTATAGTATAATTCTGTAGTAAAAATTTGAAATCATCTGAATAATAAAAAAGTTTATTAATTTAAAAAAAATAAATTATTAACATGCAAACAGCTACACCGACAAACTATCTTTTGCAAGTGTCGATTGCGTTGATATGCAGTCGCCAATGACTAATATGTCTTTTCTAGATTATTTTTATCTATTTTCGAGTAATTCTATTTTATTTGATTTTCAGTCTGTTAGTGGTGTTTTGATTTTTTTGATGAAATTTTTTTTGTCCATTTCACCTAAATTCAGTGGCCAAACCCAAATAGCATTCAACCCTATATATTATTGCGATATACGTTAATTTAACTATATATTATGGTAGACAAAATTGAACCAGAACTGTAAACTAGACAAGAATTGGCATTTTTAATCAAGTATTGGTTCTAATTTTTAAAAACCGTAATTTATTAGTCGGTGCCGATTTTTAGGAGTAAAAAATTGTGAAATCAGAACCTGAATCGTGAGTCAAAAAAATTCTAAAATCGAGTAAAACTCGACAGAAACCCTAATAAAATTCGATGTAAATCCTAAAATTAGTTATAAACTTATTCAATTACTTAAAACCCGACCCAATTATAATAAAAATATATATTTTATTATTTTATTTTAATTTTTTAAAATATGAAATAAAATTGGGTTAAAACCGAAACAAAACTAATTTGTTTCGGTGCATGTTCTAAAAATCTAGAATTGTGAATTTTAATTCTAGTTCTATTTCAGAATAAAATCAGACTGGATCGATTTGTGCTTACCCTATTACATATGATTTTAAAATTACAACTCGTTGAAAATTTTAATTTGATAAATTGAACAAAATTATAAATTTATTGTTGAAAAGTCGCAGCCAATGCCAACCCGGCTGATGGGGTGATATCCTTTGAAGTTTGAACCTTGCTGATCTTGGGAAGCCGGTGGGCTCTGAGTTTGTTCCTGTTATAGTATTCTTCTATGGAGGAAGTTTTGCTCAATGCAAATACCGCCATTTATGACACTCTTTGTCGCAGATTAGTAGGGATTTGTGAGGCAGTGGTCATATCAGTTTGCTGTCGTCGAGCTCCAGAAAATAGATACCCTTGTGCCTATGATGTGGATGGGCAGCTCTCGAGTGGGAGAGTTCAAGATCATGGCTGCAAAGTAAAGACTCAAAAGTTCATATCTATTTGGCCGGTGGTAGTTCCGGTTGAAACATTGTGCAAATGTTGCTTTACAAGCTGTAGAATCCGGCATTGAAGTACTGGGGGATATTCTTCTCAATCCGATGTTCGGTGGGCAAGAAAGAACGGAGTCAAAAACACAATTGGATGGGAAATATTTCGTCACGATTCTAGATCGAGAATGGTATTGGAGAGCGTTTCTTCCTGCATCCCGCCTGTAATCCTTTTAGACCGAGGGGAAGAAACCTCAAATGAATCAAACTCCCCAAGAGCCTCGTAGCAGTGGCTGGTCTAGATCTCACTCGAGATTGGCAATTGGCCTATGCCGAAGGGCTCGAGCAGGCCGTATAAAAGAAAACTTCGAGCAGGAGAAAAGTCTGAAGTAAATTGTACGGAAGAAACTGCATTGTTGTTGAAAGAGTTTTCCTTCGGTAATGGTGATTCTAAAACTGCTCTACTTTGTTCATGCTTATTATCTTTGTCCCCACCAGGTGGAATTACGCGTGGAGAATAGCTTTTCGTCGATCCTGATGAAAGAATTAAATAAGAAAGATCCACAAATACTAAATCATGAAGAAATATGAAATCTCTGGAGCTTCGTTTCTGTAAACTAGCAAGTGCTCCATCGTGTTGACCTTTAGGTGATGAGATAGCACAATGAAAAATGGAAGCAACAGCACCAGGTGGAACAGGTATTTTTCCTGCCACAGTCGACGCGGCACTACTAGCTGTATTAAGCCAGCTAGAGTTACTGTCTTATATTCTACTAACAACAGAAAGCGGAACAGGAAGAGGTTGGGAAAAACATGGCTGGTTTGCAAATAACGGAGTTGACCACCATGGAAGAGATTCTAAATAGAGAAACTTACAGCAGAAGTGTCCCGCTTGGATCAAAACGAAGTGCAGATATGGGACTGGTATGGGCTCTAAATTGTGATACCATAGCTCTAGAAACAAAGTCCTTTACAACAACCTGCATATGAAATTCATACTACATTAAAAACTTTATCTTTTGTAGATTCTATCAGCTCTAACACTGTAAGAAATCTTGGCACTCTACAAAATAACAACTTCCAAAAGGTGAAGCTTATGTCTGGATTGCTGGAAGAAGGTTGGCACGTCATCACTATCAATCATAACTTGTTTTCTTCTCTTGATTCCAAAAAGGTGATTCTCTCGCCCTTAGGGTCCCCACACGAGCTACATCCCGTCCCGACAATTTATAAGGGATTAAATCACGGTGACTCAGCAGTTCAGAGATGAGAGACAGTATCATTTCTACTTTGGTGTAATTTAATCAAAATGATCAAATACCTAAATTTCATCTTACTTTTCAAATATTATTTTTATACCATATATTTACTTTTTTAATTATTTCAAATTTGAGTTCCATTCGGATGGTTTTAGTCCGTTTTATCCAATGGCAATTCTGTCATTGGATAAAGCCAATGACAGAATTGCCAGCCGACATCATCCTGGTTGGTCAATAACTTACCCAAAAAGTTGGTCATGTTTGAGGTGTTCTCTTTTAATCATCTACACTAATTACTAATTAATAAGCCACCATGTTACATCACGTGTCATTAATGTATATCCTCCCAACATTATTTAATCTCGAATCTTTCCTACTCATCTACCAAAGTTTAGATGACTAAATTTAAATTAAAATGATTCCAATGCTTAATTCGGGCAAAAGGGTTTTGAGATTAGCAACAAAGAGCCGTAAAGTTGGTTCGTTCTTCGAGTAATCAATCTGTTTCTCGCTTAATTTGATTGAGAATGACGCAACGAAATTAGGGTGGAGGAGATGTTTGAACGGAATCTAACATGAGTTGAATGTTTGATTTGGATTTAAATGAAGAATGTTTGATTTATAATATTTGATACGAAGTGAGAAGCTATAAATAGAAGAGTGGAGGGCCCGAAATGTGTAGCCTTGCGTGGAATCCCCTCCATTTTCATGCCTGAGTTTACCAGAGAAAGCTGAATCAAATCCGTAGAAGCTGATTAATTCAATCAATCTAGCCCTGAAATCGTGCTCATCGATCCACAGATGCAACCGAATCTCCATCACGATCGACGTAGACCGATCTCCGTCCTCCCTAAGCGTATAATATTGGTTCGCCATGGCGAATCGGAGGGAAACCTTAGCTCGGCAACCTACACTACCACACCAGACTACAAAGTGCCTTTGACGCCTCAAGGCTTCGTTCAGGCCCAAATTGCGGGGGATCGTCTCCGGCGAATCGTCTCCGACGAAGGAGAAAACCCTGACTGGCGCGTCTACTTCTACGTCTCTCCGTACGAGCGCACGCGATCGACGCTGCGGGAGATAGGTCGCTCGTTTTCCAAGAGAAGGATAATTGGGGTCAGAGAGGAATGTCGAGTGCGAGAGCAGGATTTTGGGAATTTTCAAGTGGAAGATAGGATGAAAATTATAAAGGAGACGAGGGAACGATTTGGGCGGTTCTTCTACCGGTTTCCTGAAGGAGAGTCGGCTGCTGATGTTTACGACCGCGTTTCCAGTATGTGTTCCTCCATTTTTCTGCTTCTTTATTCGCTGATCTTGTTTCTTTATTGATGATCATTCTAAGGTGTCAAATATAGCAACGATTGCTCCAAATTACCCAAGTTTTGAGAGGGCAATTCATTCTCTGCTTTCCCAATTAGCTGCATTTCATGATTTACTAAACATTGGAGAAGAATTAGCGTTGACTTATGATTTGTTTATTCAGTGGTTTTTTTTATTCCAAGCTTTGAAAACTAGAGTTGGAAAGCTCATTCTCACAGAGACGAATCTTGCAAATACATTTTACCATTCATATGACAAATGATTCGTCTTTTCAAATAGCCAGCGATAGATTTTGAAGAAAAGGTTAATATATTTGCAGGTTTTCTTGAATCCTTATGGAGGGACATTGACATGAACAGACTTCACCATGACCCTGCTCGAGATCTCAGTCTAATCATCATATCTCATGGGCTAACCGCGCGTGTTTTTCTCACGAAATGGTTCAAGTGGACAGTCGAGCAATTCGAGTATTTGAACAATTTTGGAAACTGCGAGTATCGAGTTATGCAACTGGGTGAAGGGGGAGAATACAGCTTGGCAATTCATCACACAGAGGAAGAGCTGGTCGAATGGGGGCTCTCTCCCGATATGATCGAAGACCAGAAATGGCGGGCCAATGCTCGGAGAGGAGAGTGGAACGAAAAATGTCCTTGGTACCTTGATGCTTTTTTCGACAAATTAGCAGATTCGGATGACAGCGAAGAGATCTCCGATTCTGGTGATCATGAAGAAGGTGAAGACGGATTACAGAAAAACACTTGAAATCAATCTTCAGGTATGTAATTTCAAATCTTCTGGCTTTCGTTCTTTCGTTCTTTCGTCTTCATATCACTACGATACTCTCTGTAAACATCATCTGTAATCAAGCTTTTATCTGCACTTTGTTACTCCACCCAAGATTATTGAAGAATTTGATTCTATTTTTGAAAAGAATTTTGAATGAATGCTTCCTATTTGTATTCTAATTACCTGATAATTATGATATCATATTCTTGTCTATTTATGAAGCTGTCTGGTAATATTTTATACAGGAAATGCATATTTTAGTGGCATTCCGGTTGAGTTTAATGCATCGATTTAACAGTAAAGTTGATTTTTTTAGCCCCGACCTTGAAATTAAACCAGTTATCGACTAAGATTCTGTCGATGAGGTACAACGCTTGCGACCTCTCTCCCGGGCTAACCGTAGTATAAATTTTAACAATAAGGTCTTACTTTTTAAATCGTGACGACAAATAGAAGAAGCAAGCGACCTCCAAGCGGTTAAAATGGAAGAATTAATCGGATTTTTATGGCTAGTTAGATCAATAAAAAGCAAAAAATAAGAAGAAAATGAATTATTACAATGAACTTCATAAACGTGACAGCGTAAGAAGTTTTATAACAAGGTTGCCCGCATGGGCATAGTTCGGTTAGCTCAGAGATGGTAGATTAGTTACAAAAGCCTAGGTTCGACGCTTGCGTTGTCCTAGTGTGAGAGTTGTCACCCTCAATGTTGAGGTAGCCCCTTGGGATATCAAGTAAATGCCTCTTAAACTGTCGGGCAGGGGTGTGGGGGCCCAGTGGGCGATTGATTTCGCATTTTGGGTACAAGTTTTATAACAAGGTTTACATTGGGTTGGGCTTTTATCTTGCAATTTGAGACATGGGATGAGGCCCAACATTTAGATCCAATCCATAATTGGGCCTCGGCCCAATAAAGACAATTTATTCGAATTCATTCTGCTGCATGAAAACAAAATCGTATTAAAAATGGAATCACACGGAGATCAATTTAGCATTCTCTTTGAAAATGGAGGAAGTTATAATTCTCTTTAAAATCAATTTAGTATTTGCCTTTTGGACTTGACCAACTTACCTTGAGCAAGCACTATAAATCCCGAGCTCGGAGATTGCATAATTTTTGTGGCAAACTCCATCTCGGATTAGAAAACCGGGAGATAGTGTAGGAAATATCCGCTGCATCGAATGCATGCAGCATTCTCTTCCGAGCCTTCCTTTCGCAATCTTAAAAGGGTGTCTCTCACATCATCGTCGTAAATATTATTCCCTGAAGAAAATATATATGATTTACCATCGTTCCAAAATTTGAGTTTTTAAGTTGAGGTTAAATTAATAAGTTAATTGTTTTACAATAATCCTAATATTTTAATTATAAGGTTACATTCTCTTTGTTTGACTGATCAAATCATAATTATTTCAATAAATATATATGTGACATGCATGACTTAATTACATGAGAAGACGTGGGATGATTAATAAATACACTTGGGAGTAGATAAATAATCTTTTAATTATTAATTATTTATGCATAGAAGTGGTAAGCACGTGCAAAATTAATGCAACATATACTAGCATTATTGTTCGTTGACCAATGCCACGTGTACGAGGAATGGGAGTGACTATTACGTGAATATATTTACTCATGAAAATAATAATTAATTATCATACGAATATATTGACTTTTCTATAATTAATTATTTACCCATGTAGTAATTCGAAGTTTTACACGTTCCATGACACTATTGGGACATTGATCCTAATAATATAATGTTGTTTGTTTTGTTCCGAAACAAGCACGATTGTGTTCTCGAATTATAAGTTAAAACGTGTAGTATTATTAGATCAAAAGGAATCGAGGGTATGAAATAAGTTGGACTTTCGGGACTACTCGATATTAATTTGTCATTGTTTTCACCGACAGTGTACTACAATCGTTACTCAAGAATCGCACCATCTTAGTTTCGAGGTTTAAAATCTACAGTAGTCGAACTCATTTCCATATCGTTTAATAATGCATTTAAGTTATGATTAAATTTTATTCGTTCGGTCGATAATTATGTTCGAATTTGTTGCCCTGATAATAAAACTTCCACAATCAAATTCTATCGTTTTTGTACTTATCTCGATCACGATGGCTCTTTACTTTGAAGCAACAAATACCGATGGATATACTTATTTCATAAGCCAATATCACAGGAGAAAAGAATGTGATAATAAAGAGTAGAGAAGGCAACAATTTTGGTAGGGCATTAAATTTTGGAGGCCCGGGTCAGTCTGCATGTTATTATGGGACTGCATGGTGTCATCATGAACATGCAGATCGAATCGTTAGATTCAGTGCCAAAAAATTAGGTTTTTTTTAAAGGATCTTTGGAATGACTTATAAATAAGAATCTCATATATAATAAATCATATAATTATTATTTTTATTTATAAAAATAAATAAATTACACGCTCATTTTTCATACACCATCTCGTATCGTCATACATAGATAGAATAAAAATATACGACGAACCCTGGTTGTTCAGGTCTTCAAATTTCGATAGCTGCGATTTGGTTCGGTTCTTTTTGGGCAAGTTTAAACATGTTAATACCTGTAATAATAAGCCACTTTATTTTTTATTTTAGGGTTTAGAAGAAAGTACGTAATTACAATAATAAAATAAGTGCATTGGTTGGAGGGTATTACTATTATTCCAATATATATAGTCAAAATGCAGAGGAATAAAATACCAATAAGTTAAAGATCTGATCAGTGTTCAATTCTCACCAACTGACTTCAATTCTCTCTCTCTCTCTCCAGATGTAATCAGACACTTTCTCTTATTCTCAGGAGAGAGAGAGAGAGAGAGAGGGTTTTGATTTCTTCATCTACAAAAAGGTTCGAGCAAGCTCATACCAGTGTTGGAGAAGGCAAAAGGAAGCTTAAAAGTCAAGTCTTTTATGCCCTCCTAGTACTTTGGCTACAACCCCTTCACTCTCTGAAACGCAACTTTACTGTTTTTCATTCCAATCTCAGAGCTTCGGACCCATTTGTTTCTTCTTTCTTGGTTCTGTCTCTTCCTTACACTTGAGAGACTTTCTTTCTCTCTCTCTCTCTCTCTCTTTCTCTCTCTTGCTGCTTCAGACCCTTCTCTTTCTCTCTCTCTAGCAGCGTGAGGTGAAGGCATGAACAAACAAGATCTCTTAAAGCTTCAGGTGCTTCTTTCTACTGAATAGTTTCATTTTTTGAATCTTACAGCTTCGGGTGCTTTTCTACTGTAGTTTCATTTCTTTTGAAAATGAATCATGCGTTTCTCTAGTATCGAGTTTTCGTAAATCGTCGTAGACGCATATTATGTAGAGAAATCACTGACCAGTTTTTCTGTGCTTGGCTCTTTTGGGTTATCTTAGACTTGTGTTCTGAGAGTAAATATAGATTGTGATGGGTGCAAGCAGAAAGTGAAGAAATTACTGCAGAAAATCGAGGGTAAATCTTAAGTTTCTGTTCTTTTATTATTATTATTGTTATTTTCTAAATTCATTGTAATTTATTTGTCTGTATCTTATTCTGAAATGGATAGGGGTCTATTCTACAAAGATAGATGCAGCGACTGGGAAGGTGACTGTGATAGGAAATGTTGACCCAACAAAGCTCGTGAAAAAGCTTGAGAAAGCTGGGAAACACACCGAGATATGGAGTTTTCAAAAGGGTTCGGGTAATTTTCAAATGGGTAATTCGAAAGTGGGTCAAAACAAGAACAACAACAGCAATAACAAAGCTCACAACAATGGCGGAAAAGGACAGATGGGGAATTTTTACAAAGATCCGAGGGCGATGGCTATGGCTGCTCCTCCCAAAGATCACAAATCTGTCAAGTTCAACTTCCCTGAAGAAGAGTTTGATGTGAGTGATGACGAGTCCGATGATGGGTATGATGATGGTAGTAGTGGCTATGATGATGATGATGATGATGATGAGCATGAGTTTCATCATGGAAATCATATGCCCAATAAAATGATGGGCATACCCATGATGGGTAAACACCATGGGGCCCATGGTCCGGATCGTACAATCAATATAGAGGCCATGAATGATAATAAGCAAGGAGGGGTTAGACCTAACAAGAAAGGTGGGGTCATGGATGCCCCAATTGAGTCCAAGGGCAAAACTGGAAAAGCTGAATCCAAGAAAGGCAAGAAAAGCGGAGATAGTGAAAAGAGAAGCCGCGAGAACAGTAAAAAAGGCGGCAAGGGTAAAAAAGACGGCAAATTTAGTGGTGGATTTCTAAGGTTTGGTAAGAAAAGTGGAGGCCTATTTGGTTTGGGTAAAAAGGGTTGTAAGGGAGGAGATGTTGATAATTGTGCTAAGAAGGGTAAAAAAGGTAGTGGAGTAAAAAATGAAAATGGGCCCAAGAAAGGCGAAGCCAAAAAAGATGGGCCCATGGAATTCAACCCGTTAGAAAACGGGCTCCACGAACATGATGTCCCAAAGCTGAAAAAAGCCGGAAATGGTAATAGCGGTGCCGGAACGGGTAATGGCGGTGCCGGAACGGGTAATGGCGGTGCCGGAAAGGGTTGCGGCGGAGGTGGCGGTGGCGGTAGGAAAACGGGTAACGCAAACGAGCATTCGAATATATTGGCAATGGGCCCTACTAATGGGCCTCCGATCCCAATGGGTCCAATGGGTAATGTTGATGGGCATATAGGTCACATGGGAAATAATCCAGCGTTACGAGGTCTACCTGGACAAGCAATGATGAACGGTGGATATTACCAAGTGGTAGGGCCAGGAAACCCTTACAGTCAACACTACATGGCCATGATGATGATGAATCAACAAAGAGGCAATGGGAATGAAACCTACCAGCCGATGATGTTCAGCCGCCCATCCCCTCCGGCGAACTTTCCGGCGATGCCACCGGCTGATAATTACGCTCATTTCTTTAGCGATGAAAATGCTAATAGTTGCAGTATCATGTAATATCTTCCTAAAAAAAATTATTTATTTTCTGTTTTTTTACTTAAAATAAAATGAAATTCACATTATCTTTAATTGTATGGAGTAAGAGACTACTGTCAAAGTCTACGATTGCTTCTCTTCTCGGGTAATTTTGGAAACCTCCGGCGACAAAAGGGTGACTTGGCGAGAGAGGAATCTTGATTTTACGGTTTAAACCCAATTTTGGTTTGGTTTGGTTTTTTATTTCCACTCGGTTTTAGTTTAATTTTGTCCTGTTTACATTCTCTTTGAGCTGTTTTGACGGTTTAGTAAGGTAATTCTATCTAATTCTAATTTTCTATAGGCTATTTATGAACTTCAGATCAAAACTCCAATCATTCAAAGTACATCAAATCAGATTTGTTTATCTTTAATCTTCCGTTCTCACTCTTCGTCTCCAATGGCGTTGGATCATGTTTTCACTCTGAGGTTATTCTCTTCACCAGAACCAGCTCCAGCTGTTATTCACCTCCAGTTCCAATGGAAGAGCTGCAGTCACCTTTCCCTAGAAGGTCCTTATAGTGATTTCGGTTTCTGGCTTTTTGACTTCAGATTCCACCCCTACTCTGAGTTCCGACGGCGGCTGTTGAGATCTATTGCCGGCTTCCGCTTCCCCATGGCGCTCTCCGGTTCGATCTGCGGCGATCTTACGCACTTTTTTGACGCCCTCGCCGAAAGTCCGACTTGGCACTGCCCCTCCCTCACCCTCGTCGTTGACATTACCTTCATCAATAGAAATTTATCTCTTTACCGTCCTCCACCTCCGTCCCCGGGAATACCGTCGGAGGAAAACCAAATTCCGGAAGCACCGTCGGAGGAAAACTTCATGTTCTTGATTCCAAGAAGACCGTCGGAGGAAAACTTCAATCCGGGCACACCGTCGGAGGAAGACTTGATCCCAGGAACCCCGACGGAGGAAATCTTCATTCCGAGAACCCCGTCGGAGGAAAGCTTGATTCCGGGAACAGCGTCGGAGGAAGGAGGAGAATCCCATTCGGAAAGCCAGATGGAGGGACGAATAGAAAGAGGGAGGTGGGCGGGGGAAGGAGGAGAGGTAACGTGCAGCATCTGCCTGGATGAACTTTCAGAGGGTCAGGAGACGATGACAACGGCATGCAAGCATAGTTACCACGACCACTGCTTACTCCCATGGCTCAGTCGAAACCAGTCATGCCCTCTCTGCCGTCGGCCAATCTAGGGAATTCCTGGATTGTTTAGTCACAAATTTTATGTACTTTCTGATTCAATCAAACTCTTCCATACAACAGAATAAGAATGATATTTCTATGAACTAAATACTGTTTCGCTTTTATTTTAAATTCAGCTTGCTATTAATTTAAATTTGAATTAATTTGGAATTTGGTCAAACGCTCAATCTACGTAAAACAAGGAAGCAATCCTAAATTTTCAGATTTCTCAGGAAACTGCGTGATATTTATATTTCTCCCTCCTTTTCTGCATCCCCACCCTATTCTTTGTTCGTCCTCGCTCCCTCTGCAATGGAGTTTGATCAAGTCTTCTCTCTGCGGGAATACTTTCCGCCGGTACCAGTTTCTGACGCTCCGCCAACTCTTCGCCTCGAACTCCAATGGAAGCACTGCCAACACGTGTTTCAGTGGACGAACCATGGATTCCGATTTCAGTATTCCGTCGTTGATATTACTCATGATTTCTCGTCTTCGTTTTTCGAGTTCAGTTTACCGCCCTTCGCCGAGTACCGAGAGGATCTGTGGAGCTCCATTGCAAGCCAAGGCTTCCCCCGTTCGCTCTCCGATTCCATCTACGCCGATCTCACGCATATATTTGACTGCATCACCGGACGCCGGACTGGGCTCTGCCCCTCCGTCGTCGTCGTTGACATTAGCTTCATCCACAGAGTTTTCGATTTTTACAATCCTCAGGCTCTGGCAATCATTCTGCCTCCGCAACCAGCCGAGGAATGGATTATAGGCGACGACGGTGAAGAAGAAGTCGACGTTTTCTCCGACGATGAGTCCACTCCGGGAACTCCGATGGAAGAAAGAGGAGAATTTCTCACCGAAAGCGAGATTCTGGGAAGATTGAAAAGAGTGAAGTGGGCGACGGAAAGAGGAGAGGAAACGTGCAGTATTTGCTTGAATGAATTTTCAGAAGGTTTGGAGGTGATGACAATGGCGTGCCAGCATAGTTACCACGAGCAGTGCTTACTCTCCTGGCTCGACCGGAACCAGATCTGCCCTCTCTGCCGTCGACCGATCTAGAAAAATCCTGCGTTTTTCGATACTCCTAGATTCAGGCTGTTACGATTATCTCTTTGTAGATTTAGTGAATCACAGTGAATTTTTTTATCGAAATTGTCGGATTATCTATAGATATTTCGAATATACAGTCTAGTAAATAGTAAATACTGCACGTTTATTTTATTATTATTATTTAAATAATGATAGAAGAAGATGCTAGAAGAACTGATGTACCTTAGTTTTAAGCTTAAGTAATCTTTATAATTAATACAGACTCTTTATATTAATTAACATAATTATTAAATATAACATAATCTACTAACTACTTAAATTTGTATCCTTAAAAACTAAAAAAATATATTTATACAAAGATAATATTAATTAATACAGTTACTATCTATGTATCATCTTACATTTAGATTCATAATAGACATTATATTACATCTTTATCCTTAACTATGATTGGTTCTTCACTAAATAATTAAGTCATAATAATCATGAATTAAGTGGTAATTATTCTACTTCTGAACTAACAAATAAGAGAATACATATGATAAATTGATTGTATCGATGTTAGCATTCATATCTATTTTGTTTAATTCATTCCTTAAAATTCAATGTTTGAGATTTGTAATCCAACAAAATTGTTCTGAGTGAATCAAAGAATAAAGTAAAATAAAATAATAATCTACTAAATACAACAAATTAAGATCATATATTACCACAAATTATAAAATTGATTA
>QAOC01008175.1:3343-16307 GCA_003255005.1 Begonia fuchsioides | reverse complement strand
ATTATGTTCAATGATCAAATATTGGAAGATAAGGATATAGCCAAAGATGCGCTGATACTTCTTAATGAGTTTGATGATGTTTTACCGAAAGAGATGCCTCATGGTTTACCTCCACTTAGAGGAATTGAGCATGGTATTGATCTCCAACCAAGGGCTATACTACCTAATCGACCTGCTTATCGAATGAATCCAGAAGAGGTCAAGGAATTGCACAAACAAGTGCAAGATCTTTAGGATAAATGATACATTCGATAAAGTTTGAGTCCTTATGCGGTTCCTTCCCTACTTGTCCCAAAGAAAGATGGATCTATGAAGATGTGCATAGATAGTCGCGCCATCAACCAAATAATCATCAAGTACCGATTTCCAATTCCAAGAGTGGAAGACATGCTTGATGAGCTAAGTGGAGGCTCACTATTTTCTAAGGTTGATTTAAAGAGCGGATATCACCAAATCCGCATGAGAGAAGGTGATGAATGGAAGACGGCATTTAAAACCAAGTATGGATTATACGAGTGGATAGTAATGCCATTCGGTTTATCTAATGCGCCTAACACACAAAACCAAAACCTTGAAACCCAAAACTCGAAACCAAAAACCCAAAACCCAAAACCTAAAACTTGAAACCCAAAATACGAAACCCAAAACCCAAAACCCAAAACCTAAAACCCAAACCCAAAAACTAGAAACCAATATCCCAAAACACAAAATGCAAAACCAAAACATGAAACCCAAAACTTAAAACTCGAAACCCAAAACCTAAAACCTGAACCTTGAAAACTTAAACTCGTAACTTGAACCACAAAACCAACAACCTAACACCCGAAACTCAAACCTCGATACCCATAACCCAAACCCAAACCCTAAACCCAAAACCCAAAACATAAAACCTGAAACTTGAAACATAGAACCTCATCAACATAACTTTAAACTTGAAAACCAAAAACCGAAACTAAATAACCAAAACTAGAATCTCGAACCCAAACTTTGAACGGCGAGACCCAAAAATGGAACCCAAAACTCAAAACCGGAAACCTGAAACCTGAAACCTAAACCTAACCAACAAAATTCAAATTTGTCGAACCCAAAAACCAAAACCCTAACCCTAACCCTGAACCTGAAACCCAAAACTCAAAACCCAAAACCCAAAACCCAAAACACAAAACCTGAACACCAAAAACCCAAAACTCAAAAACTAATCTGAAAACCGAAACCCGAAATCAAAAATACAAAACCCAAAATATGAAAGTGGATCTTTCAAACAGAAAACTTGAACCCTAAATAAACCAAAAACTCAAAACATGAACTCTGACTACTAATCATATCTCGGTTACCTCCGACTACGTTGTAAAACAATGCATGAAATCATTTCGTTGACATTTTATAAAACTATGATGCATGACTATGTGACTATGAAACATTACTTAAATCACATCAAACATAATGTCAAAATAAACATACAACAAACATACATCCTAATCTTTGCAATGTAGTCTCACTTAAGGGCCAAACAATCTTAATACTAATTTACCTTAGCATCTTGCTTGAATTAATCCACTTGAGTCCCTTTTTAATCAAATTGATGACCTAAACATATAGATCATTCAAAGATTAGAAATCAGGTAACATGACCTTATTCATAGCATAAAGTCGTAACTTACTATCTTCTTATCCATTTTGTGTCACATCTCATGACATTGAATCACTCAAGGTGTCTATTAAAGTTCATTAGAAGACCATAATTTCAATGGAGCAACATAACTGCATGTATAACACAGAATTCCGAAATTGGTTCCAACACTCCTGATTTTAAACTTTTGTTTTCTATTCCAACTTCAAACATTTATAACTTCCTCTATAATGATCCATTTGTGATGCTCAAGGTGTCAAATTGTTCCTTAAAGAGTTGACTGTAACTTCTTAAAGGATACCAATTTAAAAAAACTAACGTAACATAAAGTGTCGATTGATGTTGACAAAATAGAGAGCATGCATTTCTTGAAATCAAGAACCGGTCGACCTAACCTATAAGGCGTCGACCGATGTTGACAAAACAGAGAGCATGCATTTTTCAATCGAGAACCGGTCGACCTAACCTATAAGGTGTTGACTGCAATTCTCTCCCACTTTACGTCCACTGACTTGTAACATCGATAACTTTGTATACATAGCTCTTAATTTAGTGATTCAAACGGCTATAGATCACTCTAAGAGTCTACTCTAAAGGACATAAACTCAAATTCGTACCAAAATTCGATCGAATCTCCAAAGCTCTGACTTTGTACATAATCACTAATTTCACATCTATTGGCATGAAATCATTCGTATTTATCCACCAATTTAACAAATACCTTCATTTTATCATTACTGAACCTAAAAGAACTTTAAAGGATAGAAAAATACCTTGAACTTCAGTCACGAAAAATTTAGAATTTTCCACCTCACCTCTCTTGAAATAACTCACTTTCTCACTCTTTTCCCTCACAATACCTCTTTGATATCTAAATCTCACTCTCCCTTGATCAAAGCGTGAAACCATGAGAGAATAGGAAAGAAATCGTGGCTGGAAGAAAAAAAATGACAGCCCATGCCTTTTATGTCCTTTATTAAACAAAAACAATATTTCTTTTACGTCCACCAATCAGAATTCTCCAAGTTTTGGCTAACTTTTCAACTTAAATCCGTGAAGGTGTCGACCGCTCGACCATGGTGTCGACTGAAGAAATTCTCGAGAGCTATTCTGTGTCGACCGGTTGCTAAGGTGTCGACCGCTTAACCATGGTGTCGACCGAATCAATTCCCAAGAGCTATTCTATGTCGACCAGTTACTAAGGTGTCGACCGTTTAACCATGGTGTCGACCGAATCTATAAAATTTTCCAACCTTTCCGAATAGCATCATCCCATATACCCCTCAAATGTTATTTTCTTCATCACCTTCAACCTACTAATTTACTAATATCCACAATACCTTAATACTTTAATATTTAATCAACATTCATAAAAAAAATCTTAAACAGTTCTATCTTAAAGTCAAAAATTCTAAAAACAAATGAGGGTTGTTACAATTGTTATTCTTATGGAATGGATTTAACTATCATTAAGTCTTCCGCTGCAGTTTTTATAAATTGTGTTAAAATAATATTTTCTTATCTATAAAAATAAAGTATGAAAATGAGATGTGACACCTAGAGCCCAAAAATTTAACATAAAAAACAAAACCCTGAAACCAAAAACTCGAAACCCAAAACTTGAAACCCGTTACCAAAATCCCAAAACTCGAAACCCAAAACCTAAAACTAAAACATGAAACCCAAAACTTAAAACTCAAAACCCAAAACCTGAAACCCGAACATTGAAAACTTAAACTCGTAACCCAAACCACATACATTAAATCCAACACCCAAAACTCGAACCACGATACCCAAAACTCAAACCCTAAAACCCAAAACTAAAAACCTAAATACCAAAACTGCCCGAGACCCAAAACCTGAAACCTAAAATCTGAAACCCAAAACCTGAAACCCAAACCCAAAAACCTAAAACTAGAAACCCAAAACCCGAACTCAAAACATGAAACCTGACACCTAGAATGAGAAAGCCCAAACTCAAAACCTGACCCCGAAACCCAAAACTAAAACATGAAACTCGAAATCAAAAACCCAAACCCCAAAACCCGAACACAAAACTTGTAACCTGAACCCCAAAACTCGAAACCCTAACCTCAATACACGAAACACGTAACCTGAAACTTAAAACTAGAAACCCAAAACCCAAAGCCCGAAAAAAAAATTCCAAAACCTAAACCACAAAACTTAAAGCCCGAAAATAAAAATCAAAAACCTAAACAACAAAACCCAAAACCTAACACCCAAAAGTCGAACCCCAAAACCCTAACCTTCAACCCTAAACCCAAAACTTGAAATCCGAAACTCAAAACCTAAAACCCAAAATCCAAAACCTGAACACCCAAAAACCCGTAACTCAAAAACTAATCTGAAACCTGAAACCCCCAACCCCAAAATCCAAAACCCAAAACTTGAAACTCGAACCCTCAAACCAAAATCCTAAACCCTGAACTATAAACTCAAAATTTAAAACACGAAACTAAAATGCTACAACCCAAAACCCAAAACGAAAAACCCAAAACCTGAAACCATAAATCCGACCAAAAACTCAAAACCCAAAACCTTAACCACAAAACCTTGAACCTCGAAACTTGAAAACCTTGAAACCCGAAACCCAAAACTTGAAGCCCGAAACCCAAAACCCAAAACTCAAAGTCCAAAACCCAAAAACAACCCCTGAATTCGAAACTCAAACCTGAAACACATAACCCGAACCCATAACCCACCCAAAACCTGAAACGTGAACCTCGAAACTTGAAAACCTTGAAACCTAAAACCCAAAATTGAAAACCCAAACCGGAAACCCAAAAGCCCAAAACCAAAAACCCAAAACTCAAACTCCAAAACCCAAAACTCAAACTCCAAAACCCAAAAATGACCCGTGAATTTGAAACTCAAACCTGAAACACATAACTCGAACCACAAAACCCAAACCTCAAACCTTGAAAGTCGAAACCTAAAACCAAAACTCGAACCTAAAGTCTGAAACCCAAAACTTAAAACATGAACCCAAGAAACCAAAACAAGAACCCTGAAACCATAAACTAAAAACACAAAACTTGAAACCCATAACTTAAAAATCAAAACCTGAACCCCAGAAGCCAAAACCCTTAACCGGAACAACAAAACCCAACACGGGAACCTCAAAACTCAAAACTTAAAAGCCGAAACCCAAAACTCGAAACCCATATTCCAAAACAAGAACTACAAAAGCCGAAAACAAAATTCTATTTTGAACCCCAACCAAAACTTTGAACCTAAAACCCAACCTTTGAACCCTAAGATTCGAAACTGGAACCCTAAAGCATTAACAAGAAAACTAAAACTCAAAACATTAAATCCAAAACTGGAAACTGGAAACTCAAAACCAAAACATAAAACTGGAACCCTGAAAGCCAAAACCTGAACGCTAAACCCCAAACTCGAATCACGAAAATTAAAAGCTAAAACCCAAAACATGTAACCTAAAACCTAAAACAAGAAACCTGAAATCCAAAACCTTAAACCTGTATACAAAAACCTGAACTCCAAAACCCAAAACCTAAAAGCCAAAACCCTAACTTCCCAAACCTAAACCCTGAAAACAAAACCCAAAATCCAAAACTAGAACTCTGAAAGCCGATACTTGAAATTCGAATCCTAAACCCTAAATCCAAAACCTAAATTCTGAAACATAAAACCCAAAACCCGTAACTCGAATCCAAAAACCCAAAACCCAAAACGTGAAATTCAAACATTGAAACCCAAAACCCGAACCCTTAACCCTAAACAAAAAACTCAAAACACGAAACTAAAGAGTCGAAACCCAAAACAAAAACTTAAAACCAAAAACTCAAAACCTAAAACCCAAAATTCGAATCTTAAAACCCAAAACCCAAAACCCAAACTTTAAAAACAGAAACCTTAAAACCAAAACTTAAAAATGATAACCAAAATCCAAAACCTGTAAGCCAAAACTTAAAACTTGAAACGTGAAACACGAAACAAAAAATCGGATGCTCACAAAAACAAAACTCAAAAACCCAAAATCCAAAACTTAAAACAAGAACCCCAAAACTAGAAACACGAAACCAAAAACCTTAATCCCGAAACAAAAACTCCAAAACCAGAGCCCAAAAAGAAGTCATAACCTAAAACCCAAATCCCAAAACATGAAACAAAAAACCAAAAATCCTAAACCTAAAACCTAAAATGACAAAGCCGAAACTCAAAACTCAAAAGCCGAAACCCAAACCTCAAAACATAAAACCTTAAACAAAAAAACCAAACCCCAAAACCCAACACAAAATCTGTAACCCGAACCCCAAAACTTGAAACCCAAACCCCTATACCAAATACCCAAAACCTGAAACCTGAAACTTGAAACCTGAACTCCAAAATTTAAAAATGTCAAACCCCAAACCCCAAAACCCTAACCTTGAACAAGAAACCCAAAAGTCAAAACTCGAAACCCAAAACCCAAAAGTCAAAATCCAAAACCCAAAAGTCAAAACCCAAAACCCAAAACCTGAACACAAAAAACCCAAAACCCAATAAACTAATCTAAAACCCACAATCCAAAATACAAAACCCAAAACCTGAAAATCAAACCTGCAAACCAAAAACCCGAACCCCGAACCATAAACCAAAAACTCAAAACCTGAAAATAAAAAGCCGAAACCCAAAACCCAAAAAACATTAATCCAAACTCGAAAATCAAAACTCATAACCTTAACAACCAAACATCAACCTAAAATTCCAAAACCTAATACCTGAAATCCAAATTCAAACCTCGAAACACAAAAACCAAAACCCGAGACCAAGACCCTAAAACCGGAAACCCAAACCCATAAACCCAATACCCAACACCCAAAACTCAAAAACTCAAAACCCAAAACTCAAAAACCCAAAACCCAAAACTCAAACTCCAAAAGAAGAAAACGAACCATTAACTCAAAACTCAAACCTAAAACACAAAAACCAAAACCCGAAACCCTAAACCCGAACCCCAAAACTAGAAACTTTAGAGTTGAAACCTGAACCCCAAAACCCAATACTAGAAACCCAAAACTCAAAACCTTAAAACCCAAAACTTGAACTCCGAAACAAAAAAACAAACCTTAAATTCAAACTCAAACTTGAAACACAAAACCCGAACCCCAAAACCTAAAACTCAAACCCAAAATTCGAAACCTGAAACCTAAGACCAAAAACCTATAACTGTAACCCAAAAGCCCAAAACACGAAAGCTAAAATCCGAAACCCAAAACTTAAAACGTGAACCCCAAAAACCAAAAATTCAAACCCCGAAACATTAAAAACCCAAAACCTGAAACCCAAAACTTAAATATATAAACACAAACTCCAAAACCCAAATCCCAAAAACTAAAACCCGTAACCTGAACTACAAAACCCAAAATCCAACACCTGAACTCAAACCTCAATACTCAAAACCCAAAACCTAAACCCAAAACCCAAAACTTGAAACCCATATCCCAAAACAAGAACACTAAAACCCGAAAACCGAATTAAAACTTCAAACTAGAAATAAAAACTTTGAACCAAAAACCCAAACTTTGAACCACGAATCTTGAAACTAGAACCCTAAACCCTAAACAAAAACCTAAAACTTGAGACATGAGACATGAAACCCAAAACTCAGAATTCGAAACCCAAAACCTCAAACTTGAGACATGAGACATGAAACCCAAAACCCGGAATTCAAAACCCAAAACCTAAAACTCGAACCCTGAAACCCAAAAACTTAACCCTAAACCAAAAAACTCAAAAGCCAAAAACCCGAACCTGAAACCTAGAACCTCAAGCCAAAAACATTAAATCTAAACCCGAAACTAGAAACCCTAAATCTTAACGCCGAAACCCAAAACTCCAAACCCGAACCTTGAAATCCAAAACCCGAAACATGAAACCGGAATTTAAACCTCAAAACCCAAAACAAGAACCCTGAACTCTGAACACAAACATGAAACTTGAAAACAAAAACTGAAACCCAAAACCTTACACTCGAAACCTAAAACAGGATACTTGAAACACGATACCCAAAACCAGAAAGTAAAAACTCGGAACCCAAAACACTAACCAATACCTGAAAAACAGAACCCAAAAACCTGAAACCCGAACCATGAAACACGAAACCCAAAACTTAAAAAAACCCCAAAACCCAAACCCTGAAACCCGAACCCTGAAAAACTGAAACCCAATCGCCAAATCCTAAAACCCAAAACTCAAAATCAACCACGAAACATGAAATCCAAAACCCAAAATCGAAAACACAAAAAAAAAACCCAAAACCCGAAACTCAAAACCTAAAACCCGAAACCTGAAATTCAAAACCTAAAATGAGAAACCCAAAATTCAAAACACAAAACCGAAATCCTAAAACCCAAAACACAACACCTAAGACCCAAAACACAAAACTCAAACCCTAGAACCGGAAACCCAAAACCTAAAACTCAAACTGCAAAACCCGAAACTAAAACCTTGTGACCTAAAACCCCAAACCATAAAACTTAAATCTAAAAACCGAAACCCAAAACCTGAACCTTAAACCCAAAACATGAACTTTAAACCTAGAGACCCAAAACTCGAACGCCAAGCCCTAAACCGGAAACCTAAAACAAAAAACCAGATACCTAAACTCTGAAACACGAAACCCACAACAAGAAACTTGAAACCCAAAACTTGAAACTTAAAACACAAAAGCCAAAACTAGAGACATGAAACTTGAAACCCGAAAACTAAAACTCGAAACTCGAACCCCAAAACCTAAAACCCAAGACTCGAAACTTGAACCCCAAAACATAAAAATCGAACCCCAAAAGCAAAAACTTGAAACCCAAAACGTGACCTGAAACCTTAAACACAAAAACCGAAAAATGAAACCAAAAACCTGCACCCAACCGAAACCCAAAACATGAACTTTGAACCTAGAGACCCAAAACTCGAACGCCAAGCCCTAAACCGGAAACCTAAAATAAAAAACCAGATACCTAAACTCTGAAACACGAAACCCACAACAAGAAACTTGAAACCCAAAACTTGAAACTTAAAACTCAAAAGCCAAAACCTAAGACATGAAACTTGAAACCCGAAAACTAAAACTCGAAACTCAAACCCAAAACCTCAATTCGAAGACTCAAAACTTGAACCCCAAAACATAAAAAACCGAACCCTAAAAGCCAAAACTTGAAACCCAAAACAAAACCTTAAACACAAAAACCAAAACATGAAACCAAAAACCTGACACCCAAAAACCAAACCCCGAAACCCGAACACAAAAACATGAAACATGAAACACGAAACTTAAAACGCAAACCCCAAAACCCAAAACCTAAATCCCAAAACTGAAACTCGAAGCCCGACATTCAAAACCTAAACAAAACACTAGAAACCCGAACCCAAAAACCTAAAACCCAAACTTTAAAACATAAAAATCTGAATTCAAACCTCGAAACCAAAAACACGAGTTCTAAACCCAAACATGAATCTTAAACCCCAAAACCCAAAAATAAAAAATCGAAGCTCGAAACGCAAAACCCGAAACACAAAACCTGAAACTTAAAACTCAAAACTCGTACCCTAAATTTCAAAACTCAAAATCTGAACCCTAAACCCCAAAACCAAAACCTCGAACCCTGAAACTTGAAACTGAAAACTAGAAATTTAAAACTTTAAACCAAAAACAAAAAACCCAAAGTTAAAAAACTGAAATCAATAACCTGAAACAAAAAACTTGAAACCCAAAACTAGAAACTAGAACATGGAAATCTAAAACCCAAATGTCGAACCTGAAACTAGAAATTTGAAACCCAAACCTGAACATCAAAACCTAAACCCCAAAACTCGAGCCTTCAAACTTGAACTTGAACTCAAAAACCTAAAACTTGAAACCTGAAACCTGAAACCTGAAATGTAAAACCCAAAACCCAAAACCCAAAACCCAAAACCCAAAACCCAAACCCAAATTCAAACCTCAAAACCAAAAACCCAAACCCAGTACCCAAAATGCAAACCTATCTCGAAACGCAAAAACCAAACCCGACTCTAACAAAAAAACTCAAACCAAAAACTAAAAACTAAAACTTTGAAACCCATAAAACTAACCCTTAATTTGAAACCCAAAACTTTAGACCCATAACCCAAACCCTTAAACCCAAAAACCAGAAACCAACATTCCAAAACCCTGAAACCCAAAACACAAAAACAAAAACCCCAAACCGGAAACACGTTATCAAAAACTTATCACACAAAACCTTAAAATCGAAAACTTAAAACACAAAACCCAAAACTTAAAACTTGAAACTTAAAATACGAAACTAAAACCCAAAACCTAAACACGAAAACCCAAAACCCAAAACCTAAAACCCAAACCCAAAAACCAGAAACCAACATTCCAAAATGCAAAACGCAAAACAAAAACATGAAACCCAAAACTTAAAGCTCGAAACCCAAAACCTAAAACCTAAACCTTGAAAACTTAAACTTTTAACTCGAACCACAAAACAAAAAACCAAACACTCGAAACTCAAACCTCGGTACCCAAAACCCCAACCCTAAATCCGAAATCCGAAAATTGAAACCCAAAACCTGATCAACAAAACTATACCTGAAACACAAAAAAATAAATCAAACTTTAAACCATAAACCAGAATCTCAAAGCAATAACCCAAGACCAAAAACTGGAACCCCAAACCCTAAACAAGAAACATGAAACCTACAAACCAAAACATGAAACCTGAACCTTTACACTAAAAACCCAAACTCTAACCATAAACCCAAAACTCAAAACACGATACTCAAAAGCTGAAACCCAAAACCTGAAACTCGTAACACGAAACTTAAAACTTGAAACCCAAAACCTGAAACTTTAAACCGAAGCCCAAAAACTAAAACCTATATCCCGAACCAAAAACCTAATGTCTGAACTGTAACCTCAAAACCTAAAACCCAAACCCTAAACTTAAAACCCGAATATGAAAACCCAAAATTTAAAACACAAAAACTGAACCACAAAACCTAAAACTTGAAACTCAAAACCCATAACCAAAAACCTGAAACCCAAATTAGAACCTCGAACCCAAAACATGAACCGAACTTGAAACACAAAACCTGAACTTTGAACCCAGAGACCAAAAACAGGAACCCATACAATAAACAAGTAACGTGAAACCTTAAATCCAAAACCCTGATCCATAACCCAAAACCCAAATTCCATAACCCAAAACACAAAACCCAAAACCTAAAACTCGAACCTTAAAACCAGAAACTGGAACATCAAACCCAAAAACTGAAACATAAACTTTGAAGCTGAGACCCAAAACTCAAACCCAAGCCCTAAACCTGAAACACAAAACCCAAAACCCAAGAACCTAAATATGATACCCAAAATAGACCTAAAACCTGAAACCTGAAACCCATATCCCAGAACTAAAAACCCAAAACCCAAAACCTAAAACTCAAACCCTCAAACCCAAGCCCATACCCTGAACGCCTACCCAAAACTCGAAACACAAAAGTCAAATATCAAAACTTGAAAACAAAAACCTAAACCCAAAAATTAACAACCAAAACCTTAGATTTGGGTTTAAGACTTAGGGCTTAGGGATTAAAGATTCACTTTTTGGGCTTTGGGTTCTTTGGCCAAAGAAATTTGAGCTTAGGGAATAGGGATTATGTTAGGGCTTTGGGTTTAGGTTTTAGAGCTTTAAAACATTAAACATTATGATTTAGGACTTAGGGTTTATGATTTGGGCTTATGGCTTTGGGCTTAGATATTAGGGAATAAGGCTTTAGCTTGGGCACTAGGGCTACGAGCCTGGCTTTGGGCTTCGGTGTTAGGGGTTAGGGCTTGGGGATTAAGCTCAAGATGTTGGGGTTGGGCTTCGACTATAGGCTTAGGGCTTAGGGCTTAGGGCATAGGGGATAAGGCTTAGGGCTTAGGTGCTTACGACTATAGGCTTAGGGCTTAGGGCTTAGGTTCTTCCGGGAGTAACCGGGGGAGGTGGTCTTGGAGGATTTGGTGTCTCCCACCTTTGTAACAAGGCGTCCAACCTTTGGTTAATGCCATCAATTTGGTTCTGTAAATTGGACTCACGTTCTTGGGAGGACAATGGAGGTGGAGGTGGTTCACTTGTTGATGGGAGGTCTCGGCTAGGCTGAAAAACTGCTCCACTTCTAGTGGTCATGCCACCACTTTTATGTGCCATAAAAAAAGGAATTGGATGGATTAAGAGCAAGGAACAAGGGAAAGAAGAGCTGTGCGCTGATTCCAAATGACAAGCTCCAAAGGATGTGATTGTGTCGATAGAGATGGAGGAATGGTAATCTGCCGAGAGTCAATGAAGGAATGCAGAAACAGGGGAATGACTCCAATGGAGCTTAGACTTTAGGAAATGGACCAACTTTGGTCAAAATTTCAGAGGGGTAACACGTGAGGAACATAAGATGACACGAGGTCACTTTTAGATGCACAAGTGGACAAACAGGGTTTTCACAGTGCAGTAGGTGAAGAGGAAACCTCTGCACAACTCCCAATAAAGACATGCTGAGAACGAGAAAATTGGCAGAAAAATTCCTCTATGGAAGGGAAATCCAATGGTGAGGGTTTTGGAGGAATCAAGTGGGTAGTTTAAAAGTTATGAGAGATGGAATTTTGGTCGACAGAACTGCCAGATTTCAAGAGTTCGGAAGAAGGGAGGAGGCAAAATGCATGCACAACTATTAGATAGGAGAAACAGGGGAAGCAATGACAAACCAAATATCTCAAGACATGAAAGAGGAACTCACAGTCCAAATTTTAGGAAATTAGCACACGGAAAACAGAAGTTTATACGGATGATACTTTTGTGACACAAACTGGAATTTGGTTAAAATAGAACCGGCAGCAACCAACAAGAACAATAATAATTACCAAACAAACAAATGGAAGGATGGCTATGTGATTTCCAAGCTTACCTTGACCCAAAAACAAGTGTGGAGGAAGATTGGAATAAAGGCTAAGTGACTCTAGCAAGACACCAACACCAAAGACAAAGAAAGATTATGGATATTACTCACCAAAATCAAATCTTGCCGTGAGAAAAGGGGAGGATTGAGAGAGCTTCAAGCTTCTGCAATTTACCAAATTATTTTCTGCCTTCATTAGACGTGGGAGGAGGGATTCATACCCCTTAGAACTTACATAAAAGACAAAAGCAATTAAAAACCTAAATTTAGGACTAATGAGTGGCTAAGTAGGAGGTAGGTGGGAAAAAGGGGCCCACCTTTAACTTGTCTCCCAACTCAAACACTCCCTAGACCTAAACCACGTCTAAAAGACTTTACAAACTCAAACTTCAT
>QAOC01008092.1:0-70788 GCA_003255005.1 Begonia fuchsioides | reverse complement strand
ATGACTAGTAGTCGTTGGCAGAGTGTGACAAGTATAACAAGTGTTTCTTGATATGTGGAATACTTGGTGGATTATAAACAGTAGTTCAAGCTTTATCAGAGTTTTTCAATATTTTGATTATTGATCAACTGAAAAAAATCGTGAAGAATTTTAATGGCATGTTGGTTACTTCAGAATGAGTGATAACATAGAGTTATATGTTGTTATCCTGACCAGATTTTGATCTGTTGTTGGTTTGAATAAACTCTAGTTACTTCTATCTGGTTTTGTTGAGCAACCCTTGTGCAATATTTCCCAATTTGCTGATTCCCTACTTTTCTTGCTTTCTTAAGAGCATTAGACAGTACTAAAGAGGACTACAGTGAGAGCAAAAGTAGAAGCTGTTTGGATCTTGATTGGCTAGCCATGCCTGTCAGTACATCACATGATGATGGATTATTGAACCATATGGTCTCCATAGTTTTGCTTTACTCATTTGGCATTTAGAAATTTCCAACCAAACCAGGTTTTGATTTCTTTGGGAGGCTGATGAAATCTTATTTTAGCTAAGTTTTTAGCAGGTTTCTGTTTTATCTTTCTACACTGCATTTTGTCACAAACCAATCATATTTGTCATCTCACTTTGTCTATGAAGAGTCAAAACAGGCACATAATAATCCTTTTTTTAATTCTTTATTCCTACATGTTGCTGATCCAGTATTAATGAGAAATTGATCAGCAGAGTTGAGATTGCGTCCTGAGAGATCCAAGTGTGCTGAGCAGTCCTAGTGATGCTATCAAATTCTTAATTTCTCTCTCTCCAGAAATAAAAATACAGATCACATCAACTAAGAATGACCCTCTTATAGATTATGTTTCGTCTGTCCTTCCAGTTGCAATTTTCACGTTAGAATATGCAAATTTGATAGTTTTCATCATATAATATGTTTTTCTTCTTTTATGGGACAGGAAGTTGGAGCCACATGATACGTACAAAAAGCATAAAGTTTTGTCCGTCTGGTGAAATCGTTGCCAGGTTTCTTCTAGAATATACTTTATGAAATTTAATATGGAGCCTCTCCTATGACAGGTTTTTTTAATCTATGGAAGAACCTTTGTAGTCATCGCTGAAATGGCTACATCTGGGAGTTTGCCATCTGCAACGATGTGGCCTAAGTAGCCAGGACAAAGAGTTAGATACTGCAAGAGACAACTATTGTACCCATTTCAATCAAACATAAAAAATCAGCCAATGTTGTGGAAACTTAGGAATAATGACAATTCCTATGAAACTTGACAAAATTTATAAGCTGATGACCAAGGTGTTCCAATTGAGCCTCAGCCACAGATTCTTTTTAGGACTTGTTGGCGAGGAAGAATATTAGTTCCAATGTAACAGCGGTTGGAGTTCCTCTTCCTTCAAACCTTGCATTCAACGATGCAAGCCCAGAATGGACGAACAAAGCCGACAATGCGTGGCAGCTCACTGCAGCCACTCTGGTGGGGCTGCAAAGTGTACCGGGCTCATAATTCTGTAGCATTCATGGCACTCTACCGCCTTCGCATGTGTCCTTATTTGTTGGGTGCTGTGGGGTTATAGACTGTCATTTGGCGACAAACTTATTCCATGTTGGGGGAGAATCAACCTTTGCAGTAGACCAAAAGTTCCTTCTCCAGCAGGAGCAATGTTGGGCCGGATGAACTTCTATGCGTGGATGCTGTTTGTGCCTATGTGGCTTACTTTTTCTTACACAATTGGAGCATTTTCCATCTGAAGTTCTAAAGGCTTCCTCACCAAACTAGGAATGCTTGATTATTCCGGTGGTTATGTCATTCATTTGTCTTCAGGCGTGGCTGGGTTCACTGCTGCCTATTGGGTATGACTCTGCAGATTAGCTTAATCATGTACCTTCAAATGATGGCAAAATACGAGCTCATACTGCATTTTAATGGCAGGCTGGTCCTCTATTACAACGCTGGATGGGTTGGACGGGGTTCAATGGAGGAGACCCTTTGGTGGCAGCGTCCATGCTTCATTGGCTGTATCGAACAACCACGTCTGCACTGCGGCAAGTCTGCTCACTTGGCTTATTCTTTATGTCGTTCTGTGGAAAACCTTCTATTATCAGCGCTGTTCAAGCATGATCACTGGCTTGGTCTGCATCACACCTGCAGCAGGTAAGATTCACCATATCTACAAAGAAACATCTGCATTACTGCAAGAATCGATCTACTTAGAATGTTTAATGTTTATGAAATCATATCTGGTCATGATACGAGCGTCGTTTGGTGTCCTATCGATGGAAAAATGGATGATTTGCTATGTCGCAGGAATAGTGCAGGGCCGCCTGATGTTATGAGGTTCCATCCCATGGTTTACCAGAAATCTAAGCTCCTTCAGAAGGTGGATGACACAATGGCTGTCTTTCACACCCAGACCGTGGCTTGAAGTCTTGGAGGGAATCCTTTCCATTCGCCGAGCCAAGGCTATGTTACTTATTTCACGGTGCTTAGGACAAATACGTCGGCTTGTTTTACAGCTTTCAAATGGGAAGAGTCCACAACGGGCTTCGACAGATCGGAGTTCAACTCATCAGAATCTTATTCATCGCGGGTCTCAACATGTTGACCACGAGTTTAATCTGTCTGCTGGTGTAGTTCATCGTTCCTTTGAGGATGTCCGACAAGGACATTGCTGTGGGGGATGAAGCAGCTCAAGAAGCACACGCCATATGGGAGACCTTGAAAATCTTGAAATTTCAAGCACCGTGGGGTGGGGTATGGTGACTTTGAAGACCCCAATTATTCCCAGTATAAAGGCGGTGGCCAAATTGAGCGCAATTTTGAAGCTTGGAGACTCTGATTTTGATGATATCTCAAACAAATCTCAACATTAACCGTACTACCAAGCATTAAAGAAAAATTAAAATAATGTTTTTTTTTTTATTTCAATTTCATCAATTAGGTTCTGCACAAAATTAATATATTCTCTCTGACGAAACCGAAAACCGAACCAATCTTCACCTCTTCACATTACAATTCACGTATGTATTTCTTTTTTCTAAGCTGGCCATTGATGGGCACCAAATTAAGTCCAGGTGCGTAGCTAATGGCGAATGGCGATTCCCACTTCATCTTCCCAAATTGCAACTGTAACTAATTCCATAACCATAAAATTATAAACTGAACATTTCTCCTAAGAAATTGAGTAGATTCTGGATTGCACAGAATTGTAATGCACTGTAGGTGATCTATCGTTCGACAAAAAAAAGATCTACAGTTAAGAAGCTCTTGTTAAACAACAAATGCGTCATTACCAAACCAGTTAAGCTTTCTATGCTTAAAGAGGAGAGAGATATCAGATATAGCTTTCTAGGCTGCAATTTCCATCATAAGCAGCCTTTAAACTGCTCAGAGCCCAGTGCAAATATCATCATATAATTGTCCTCTAAGAGAATGAAATCGAAGGACAAAGAAAAGCGATTGACGACAAAAAAAATTTCGTAAAATGAAGGGAAATCCTCAGAGGATATGCTTGAGATTTTCATCCAAATAAAGTTATCAGGTCTCAAAGATTAAATGCCATCACAGGATCCCTAAAATTAAAGAAGGAAAAAAGAAATGCATCGCTGGATTTTAAGTAGAATGTTGCAGGATGTAATTCACGACGCCTGACAAAACGAAGGAGAAGTGACTCAACATTCCAGCAAAATATACCTCCAAATCAGACGAATATTGAAGCATCAAGCGCCACAAATCCGGTGATCGATTGTGATCTGATTAGAGGCGTCGAAGCGAAGAAGAGATGCTCACCAGAAAAAGGATTCAAGACGAAGGAGGACATGCGCCTCCAGATTGCCATAGCACTGCTTTTATGGAGACGGTTCAAATTAGGGTTTTAAAGCAGAAAGTTTGGATTATTGACCAAACGAACCTTTAGAGTTCTAAGTAATTACGAACCGATGCTAGTCAAATATTTTTTAAATAATAATATTGTGTTTATATTGTATATAATACAAAAGTTAATTTATTATTTCAATTACATGTATTATTGTTAAGTTTTTTAATAAAGTCTAATAAAAGAAAACATAATATTACTATTTTCATTTTTCAATATAAGAGAGCATTATATTTGTGACGCTTTTTGTTTGTTTTGTAGGTTATCAATAGTAAAGTATACGTATATTTAAGGTGTTAAAATTATATAATTAAGATGAAAATTTTGTATTAATTTATGTTGGTCAAATATGCAGGTTAAGCGATTAGAAAATATACAAATAGTACATGTTAAATTAGTTCATTACTATACAGATCAAGATTAATGTATTTCTAATTAATATTTTAGGATTAAGGTTTTCTTTAGATAATATTTATCTAGTCAAAAGTAAAAAGATAAAAATAAAATTTGATGGTGTCACCTTATACTTCTTGAAAAGTTACATCTTGCTTTATTATCTCATTTTTTTAACGTGATGAGTGTTTCTTGGCTGAATCCACGAAATTTTACCGCAATTGATGTTTTAGAATTAATGTTTTTGATTCGATAAATTGGAAAAATACTAATCTAGTAAAAAGTAAAAAAATAGAAGTAAAATTTGATGGTGACAGATCATGTTTCTTGAAAAATAACTTTTTGCTTTATTATCTTTTTTTTATGTGATGAGTGTTTCTTGGATGAACTCACAAAATTTTACAGTTCTCTCCTATTTTGTCAAAGTTAAGGAAGTTAGAGAGATTTCTTACAAAATTGGAGAAATTTTGGGAGATTAGTGCACTAAAAATGTATTTTTGTGCACTTTTAAGTGTGATAGGTAGAAGACCCACAAATTAGAAGTTCGATTAGATTGAGATGTGAATATGGAGCTTGATCAAGTGTTACAGTTGTGCCAAGGAATTGAGAGAAATAGTAATATTCTCTTAAATGTGATTTAGTTGTTATAGAGTTTATGCATGTATCATGCACATTCATGCATCATTATTTTATGAAAAAAAAATGGTTTCTTATGCATAAACTTTCATTTGCAACAAGAATGAGTAAATGAACTTTAATAATGTATATCAAATTCGTTGGGAGACGAGATTATGGAAGGATTGTCCCAAAAGAAGGGACCCAATGTATACTCTTTTGCTACCTGCTTATATAGTTCTCCAACAAATCTATATGCATCTAAAAGAGAGAAAGAATATTAATGTACACAAGATTCGTTGTGAGACGGGATTACAGAAGTGTGGTCCCAAAAGAAGGGATCGAAGACATATCCTTTTGCTACCCGCTTACAGAGTTTTCCGATAAATTCATGGTTATCGAAAGAAAATGTATGAAAAGACCGAATGAAATGAACAAAGTTATTTTTCATAATGCATTTCCATAGTGCACAACTCATTGAGCAATAGGCTTATTAGATTAACTATGTTCCAGTATGTTGTTTGTAAAAGCAACGTTTTGAAAAGCAAAATTTATGTAAAAACATAGTTTGATGTAAGTAAACAAAAGTATTTCTATATCTTTCTTCACAATACAAAATAGTTTGATTACTTAATATTTTACTATATTACCTATATGAAAGAATGAATTCTTACTTTTGCAAAAGTCTTCTGCTGTAAACAATGAAAAATGTTTTTAAACAATAACATATGTATATAAAAAAAAAACATATGTGACAATATTTTATGACTAATATAAATTATTTCTTAGTAAATATAAATGTAATATTTATATTTACTAAGAAATACCCACATTCATCATGGGGTATATTTATATTTACCGTATGTCACTAATTTATGCATTTAACAGTTATTGTCCTTAATCTGTCCATGAATCAATGATCCGTTAAAACATACTACATTAGTATTGTATTTATATTTGTTTATTTATAATTGCTATTTATTTGTTATTATGAATAATGTAATATTGCTATTGAGAAGAATACTTTAACTTCTATTAGGGGTGGGCGTCGGATCAGATTGGATCGGATTGTTGCCGATCCAATCCGATCCGACAATTGTCGGATTGGCGTTGCTGATCCGATCGGATCGGCTGAAGAACATCATCTTAATCCGATCCGATCCGAATCCATTTAAAATAATCGGATCAGATCGGATCAGATTCTTCTATAACTCTCGATCTAATGCATCCATATTTCTGACCATTTTCCAGAATCCAGAGAGCGATCAAATGTCTAAAACTATCCATGTTCCAAATCCAAACTGAAACTAATATTCATTCAAAAACAATTCTAATCCAAAACAATAATAATCTCAATCAATAGTAATCTGAAACTATCATAATCCAAAACAACAATCCACAACAATCATCGTAATCCAAAAGAATCCATATTCCAAAATACAGAATTCAGAATAGGAAAACAAATCATCATCTCAAGTCTCAACATAATACATAATCTCATAAATCAAAACATACAAAAGTATCATAAGCCAGACGCCGACTAGAGGTCAATAAGAGGCTCTACGTCTCCTCCAGTTGCATTCTCCGTGATTTCTACAAAGAAAACACATAAAACACATTTAGTAATTAATCAAACATTAATAAATAGTAATGTTAACAAATAACGTGTAGTTGAAACTTGAAATATACCTTCGTCAATCGTTTTGTAATCTTCTAATACCTCCGACAAAAATAGAGGTTCAGATTCAGAACGGATCCAACTCTGAGTGCATATAAGGGCCTTAACTATTTTCGGTAATAGAGAAGTGCGGAATGAGTCAATAACGTGACCACCACAGCTAAAAGCTGACTCAGACGGCACTGTAAATCGGAACGATCAACACATCTTTCGCGATCCTACTTGAAATTGGAAATTTATAAGTATTCAATTTCCACCATAGTAAAAGGTCTAAATTATCTGAAAACTCTTCTACAGCATCATGTAGGTAGACGTCAAGTTCAGACCTACTAATTCTGGATTCCGTAAAAGATGACCCGGAGTATAATCTAGAAAATAACGGATCCTTCAGGAGTGGTGCGCTAACAGTGGACGAACTCGATGGTTCGTCACTTGCACCCTTATAGTCACTGTAAAGGCGCCGCAAAAGAACATCTACTTCATCATAATATTCATGCGCCCGCTCGTCTCCCATCAGAATGGTCAAACAAAGTTTCAACATATTTGCTTTGCATCGAGGATCCAAAACAACTGCAATCCACATAAGTTTATTCATTTTTTCAACGTCGCCCCAATACTTGTCGAATTTGGCAATCATGCCATTAGCCATTGAGCTCAATAATGGATTAGAACCTTCAACGTGCATTTGAATATTAAGCTTCATTCGACATACCTTACTAACGTACATGTTGGAAGTCACGTACGAGGAGCCTGATACTGCAACCGTCGAATCATAGAAAATTTCCAAGAATTTGCTAAATTGACGAATATCCACCCAATCTTCGTCTGTGAGAAGCCCTTCTTCTCCCATATAAGCTAAGAACTGAGTGTCGGATTCTGCAAGTTTGTCGAATGCAGTTGCATACTTCTCAGCTCTTTCCAACATAAGGTATGTCGAGTTCCATCGAGTAGGCACATCAGATGTCACATTGCCCTTAAATGTGATCTTCATCATGTCAATGCAACTTTTGAACTTCAGTAAACGTGCTGGAGAGGACTTAACGTATTTCACCGCCCTCCGTACTCGACTAATAGAAGCTTGATGCTCTTTAAGTCCATCATTCACAATTAAATTGGTGATATGAGCAAAGCATCGCACGTGAATGAACTCTCCATCCAAAACCAATCCATTCCAATGTCGTAAACTTCTAACCATATGTGCGATTGCAACATCATTAGAGGAGGCGTTGTCTACTGTAATTGTGAACACCTTCTCAATCCCCCAATCGCGCAAACAATGTTCAATTAATCTTCCAATGGTTTCTCCTCTGTGGTCATCAATTTGCCGAAAATTTAAAATTTTCTTCTGCAACTTCCAATCTCCATCGATAAAGTGGCCTGTCAAAACCAAGTAGTTTATATTCTGCGCCGACGTCCAAGTGTCCGTAGTGAGGCAAACTCTCTGATTACTTTTACCAAAATAATCTTTCAAATGATTTTTTCTCCTCTTATAAATTGCATTAATATCCCTTGAAACTGACCTGCGTGAAGGTAACACAAACTCGGGTCGGAGATATGCACACCACTTTTTGAATCCTTCTTTTTCTACCGTTCTCATCGGTAGTTCATCAGTTATGAGCATACTCGCAAGTACTTCTCGCGCTTCTGCCTGCGTGAAAGATAAAACAGAAGACGAGCTTGCTTCTCCTTTGAACGTAGTGAAAGGCAACTTCTTCTGTAATTGATCTGTGGCCAATAAATACTTGTTGCAACTCTTCAAATGCTTTGTCATATTCGAACTTCCTGCCTTCTTTGTATAACAAGCATATTTTTTGCCACAATGGTTGCAGCTATCTCTCGGATCCTCCGGATCACATCCTTCAATCAATGTAAAATGATCCCAACATGCAGCCCTCAACGCTCTTTTTCTTGGATTAGGGCCAGTCTCAGTAGGATTTGTAGTTGTCGTAGGAGTTGTCGATGCTGGTTGTGTCGTTGTGTCCATAGTTGCACTTGCAGAAGCTGTACTTTCCATTCTGTGAAAAAACAATCAAAGCAAAATTCAAATTCACATATCTAATCAACAATGATTAACATCAAATTTCTACAAGTAAATAACTAATTTCAATCTAATTTCAATACCTAATTTCAATAACTTATTTCGTTAACTACTTTTAAAAATCAAAATTGAACAATTGAAAGCTTATTTCAATAAACTTCTTTGAGTTATTCAATCACATTTCTCCAAATCCAGAACAATGTTGAAACAGTAGAAGTGCAACTACAAACTTGAGTTATTACCCTTCAAGAAGCATTCTTTCCAGCCAACTCATATTCTTATCTTGAAAATGAACGTTGATCAAGGCAAAAGAACATTGGTGGAGAACAGATTTATTCAATTAAAAACAACTTCTTTGAAACTTCAAGTTGTGTGCTTTTGTTCTACTCGCCGAATCTTTCAAACATTAATTTGAAATGCAGTCCAGAGAAGAGTTGGGTTACACATTTTTTAAACAAGTCGTTAGCCACAGACTTTACCAACACCCATACATTAAGCTTACAGTTGAGTTGTTTGCCCGAAAGCTAATAGTTGTCGATGTCTGTTTCAGGCCTCCGAAGGTAGTAGCGGAGACAATTAACTAATACCTGCAAAGATTATATTCATATTTGTAAGTGAAAACTGAGTGTTCACAAAATCGGGATTACAAACTGAGTGTTCACAAATTTCTACTGTAATGATGATCATGGAGTCAGGGTTAGTCTTAGTCGGCGGTTGTACCTCCGGTTGTTCGTTGTTAGATTTCGTCTGACGAGGTTGTTCGTTTCGTCGTCGGTGGTTCGTCGCGAATGCGGGGACGGGAATCGGGATTGCACAAAATCGAGGGCTTGATAGTTGACAGAAAGTGAAAATTTGAGGATATTTAATCGGACTCGTCCAATCCGAAGTTCGGATCGGATCGGATTGGCTTCTAATCCGATAGTCAATCCGATCCGATAAAGATCCGAAAGTCGGATCATTTACGCTAATTGTCTACCGAATACTTCATCTGATCCGATCCGATCGGATCGGATCGTCGGATATGGATCGGATCCGCCCACCCCTAACTTCTATTGTAGTGTGGAAAAATTAGAGAGTAGTGTTATTCTAATCTTTTAAAATATTTGTTGACTATGAGGATAATTAATGTTGGATAAAAGTCACAAGGAACCATGACTTCATGGTAAATAAATAAATCGAATTCTAAGTCTGAAAAAATGCAAATTAAACCGTAGCGGATGAAGACCTCCGGAGGTTTTACGACGGAGTAGCCAGTGTCTGCGCAGATGAAGACGCTATTTCTGCAATGATGGCGGTTGCGGATTCGAACAGAGACGGATTCATAGAGTACGACGAGTTTGAAGGGGTGATAGTGGGGGAGAAAAGATGGTTGGGAGTGATGGAGGAGGCGTTCAAGGCAGTGGACAAGGACGGAGATGGAATATTGAGCCACGATGATTTGACGATATTCATGCGAGGGGCTGGATTTTCCGTGGGAAATGCCAATATCCACGACTTTCTGAAAATCTTGACCGTCGATCACGCTTACTAAGTTCCAGTGGAAGAAGAATAGTCTTCTTCCCCACGTCTTCTGCCTTCTAAGTTGGTAGATTAAATGAGCGGGGACTGGTGCTGAAGTTTTCCCTTTCGTTTTTTCGGGCTTCTATCCATCAGTCGGTAGCTGGTTCACTAATGAAATCTCTGAGTCAACTCAGCCAAAATCGAGTCAGACCCTATGTTCTTCCATTTCAATTTTTGTCCCCAAATTATAATTAATTATTTCAATATTTGCAACTTTCAATGATGATTGTCGTACTTCTTCGGTACAAATTCAAATTGATTTTTAATTTGAATAAAAATAAATATCAATTTAATCACATAATTATGAAAATATTTCATCGCATATTTCCAATTTAAGAATAATTAAATAAAATATTGTATACATTATACCTAATCATATTTGTCAAAATATGATTAATTTTAATGATCTTACGTAAACAAAAGAAACAATAATTTTCGAGTGAAAATTTTCTATAATTATGTCAATCTCCATGAGAAAATGTTGTCATCGTCATTCATTGACCAAATTTGTTAATCAAATTAATAAACATTATTAGAATTAATAGATAATACTATGAGTATGCAAAACTGAACTAGAACTATAAATCAGACCAAAACCATAAATTGAATCAAAATTGTAAATTTTAATCCGATGTTGATTCTAATTTTTAAAACACTGTAATTTATGAACTAGCTCCGGTGGTTAAAAGTAAAAAACAGTAAAATCGAAACAGAGATAGTGGGTCAAATTTTTTTAAAATTAAGTAAAAGTTGACTTAAACTCTAATAAAATCGGATAAAAATTCTAAAATTGGTTATAAATCTACGTAATTACTTAAAATTAAACTCAAATATAATAAAAATATATATATATTATTGTTATATTTTATTTTTTTTAATACAAAATAAAAACGGGTTAAGATTAGAACTATTAATTCTAGTTTTTGTTCTAAAAATCCAGAACCATGAGTTTCAATTCTAGTTCTATTTCGAGATAAAACTGTGTCAAACAAACCCATGTTCATCCCTAGATACCACCACAATACAATGATTATTAAAATAAGTTTTAAAGTTCTAAACATTAGCATCATTTAACCCTCTATTTACCTCTTTTAATTAAATAACATAACACCATTAAATAAGCATTGCTCCATAGAAGGAAAATAACGACGAACACCAAAAACTAAGTGGCCGAAAAAAGTCAAGTCTCTTCCCACTTCCAAATGATAGGCTCGAAAGAGTCATACCAGGTCGATCTTGCCGCTCTCGACCAGTGTCTTAATGGGCTTGTAGCGAATAATGTGCAGCACATCAGCCTCCATCTCAAATGGCTCCTCTCTGCAACACCATCAACAATCACATCTCTTTTTACAAAAGCATAATGCATAAGGAGCACAAGTTTATGAGAACAGATTACAGCTTATTTGATGCCCTTTCGTCCTCGTCCTCGAGCTGGATGTGTTGTAGATATTTTTTGCTTTTACAAACAACAAAAGTATCGAGCGGAGGCTGCGGAACTACATCAAACATCCAATACTTTATGTTCAAGCAACAATTTGATAGACCCCATAAAAATTGCTCTATTCATGCATAGTTGGTGCCTCATATTGTACTGAAATATGTAAAAAGAACATCTTTATCCTTAAAAACCTGTGAGATCTCATATTAATCTTCGGTCCGTAATGCAGAAAAGTTTAACGATGGTACAAAAAGAATAACATATGACGAAAATTTTTAAAAATAATTTCACAGACTGCTAAAAAATAATGATCAAAAGTATAAAGGGAAAAATAAAAAACCTGGACTTCTATGCTAAAGCTCAAATAGAGAAAAAACACAGACCAAGTTCAAAAAAATATTACTAGAAAAAAATATGATTACAATATATTTCAAACTAATTAACTATTTTAGATACTTCACTTACATAAATTTGTCACTTTTAAATTTGAATTTGCACACAAGTACGTTTAGAACGGAAACATGAATATTGCAGAGAAGCTAATAACGGACTGGAAATGTGTTCTAATATTGTATTGCTCAACCTTTATAAGATGAATATACAAACTATAGAAACAAAAACAATGTTCCTCATCTGACAATGGTGCATCATATTGACAGGAATACCAACAAATAATGATGGAAATGCATGTGAAGGAATATCGTACATTTGGATACAAGTTTGACTTACGTTAATCTCAGATTCTTATTTTTCTCTCACACTATGACTCCCTTTCTTTTTTCGTTTCTCCCTCATTCTTGCTGTCAGTTTAGTATAAATTCATTTCTACCTGCAGCTTGTAGTAAAATTCTGATAGATATAAATACAAAGGGCGGTAAATGCATTTCTAGACAGCCCCTGGAAACGACACACAAAGTTTTCTTTTCATATTTTCCTTCATTTTCACTTAAACATTCAATTACTGATGCGAGTCCATCAGAATGAAGGGACCTCACTTAAATCATGAATACACCAGGAAGGTAATACTTGGGGGTAAAGGATTGTAGTATAGAGATAGTTGGAATGATGTTGAGACACTTAACAGCCAGCACAACATTAGTTGGCAACAAGATATGAAGATATATCATCTTCACAAAAGAAACCATGTTCACAGAGTAGTAAAAGCATATAGACTACAGATGCAAGAACGTATAACCAAGGAATAGAAATTTACCCATGTCATCTTCTTCACTTATAATGGATTGCCTAAGAATGGACTGATAATTGTTTGGAAGTTTTGAAAGAACACTTTCCTGAAGATGAATTGTCACATCATGATGACATCTGCAGGAACAAACACAAGGAAAAACAATGAAACACCAAAATAAAAGGACCAAAAAGCAACATTCATCATTTAAATGCAAACAGCCCTCCACCTTTCAGCGTAAATTTTCTCTTCTTCAGAAAGGCGTCTGCAAAGCTCATCGGTCTTTAAGATGTGTACCATGTGTTTCTCAATCTGCATTACGCAAAACTAATCAAGCAACAATGCAATGGTGTATGTAGTGGGTGAATTAAGAGTTTAATGTTATAGGTTAGAGCTCTTCTCATCAACTTCGTGGAATGAACACATACAGCTTAACCTTTTTCTTTCAGATTCAATGTGACACTCTTGAACTGAATTTCCACTTACGAAAACACAATCAAGCACCAAAAAAGGAATAATGTACCTTTTGCAGTCGAATTCTGATATATGATCTCAGCAAGAACTGCGTCCTATCTAAATCCATTTGGTAGAGTGATACAGTCAATGGATCAATCCCACTGCTAGAAAATTCCTCAACAGTTTCTTCCTGCATTGTTGGACATTATGAGAAAAACATTAGATCATAACAAGAGTATGTAGTATTATTCTATAGTTCTCAGATTGCAATATGTCCATTATGTGAGAAACAAAGTGCTAAGAAGAGCAATCCAATATCAGAATTGGCAAATTAACCTTAAATATTTGAAATAAAGAGAAATGGATTAGAAAACAATAAACTATTTGTATCCGAAACTAAAAAGAGAAAATTCGTCGTAGAATGCTCAAACATCTTTCAATTGAGGATCGGAATTTTTAGAATAATTTAAATGGTCGTAGAGATTCCGCATAGAACAAAACTGTCGCCGACAGATTTTCGTGAAAATAATGAGGAAGTAAAGAACAGAGAATAGGTTTTAGGAAGCTCCAGAAACACTCTCTACGAAGTTCTCCGAAAGTCGCCCAGATATGAAACAAGTAACCCTCGATATCACTGGCACTTAAGAAATTGCAAACTCTCAAGCTCAATCAGTTCCATGTAAAGTTTAATTTCAACAAAAAATAGCAGTAGTAAAAAGAGTTAGGGCTCGCAGTACCATCAATTGGATTTGCTCTCTGATTCTTTCGATCAAGGAGGCTTCATAAGGCAGAATCTCCGGGGCAGCCTTCTCGTTTCGCCAAGCCCTTTTGAGCAGCTCAACGTCGGTAGTGGAGACCAACGTCTCGTAGTCCGTCTGAATCCTGGTTCCATCCGCTGGATCTGAAGCCATCGTATCAGCGAGCACCGTTCCCCCAATCTTCGAAATAAAGCAACCATCCAGGAAAATGAATAAATGAAGGGACGAAATTGGCGCCAAAAAATTCCTCCTTCTCGAAGGGAGAAGCGGTTTGGTTTTTGATAGAGCAGAATCGAACCGAATCAATTCAAGTTCGGGGGATCGGTTTTCCAGTTTGGGAACTCTCCACATAGAAATAATTTACTATTATCATACTAAATTTGAGATTAAAATCCAATTTTAACCTCAAATTATGAGATGAGAGACACATAGAACCTTAAATTATACTCTTTATAACACAAATAATATCAGCCTAAATTATCGCCATCAACCTAAATTATAGCCACAAAATGTGTCAAATCTCGCCGTCAAAGGCTTTAAGCTCACCCAAATAAGAGCGCTTCATTTTTTAAGCGAGGTTGTTCTCATTTTTACATGAGGGTCATTCCCGAGCGAAATGTCATTGCTCGGGGCCAATATGAACTTGACCAAAAGCAAGGCTTATTTCTAACGTAGTATCACTCTATTTCGACCAATTTTGACTCCTGATACGTAGCAATCCACTCACTTAACTCATTCTATGTATCTCTCATAACATTTCTTTCTCATTTCGGTTTGGTCACATTGATCCATTGATTTAACCTCGTTGTAGCCCCTAGTTCTTCATCGTTGGTTTGGTCATAACTCATGGACCCATAACATCAAACCGCCAAGATACCCTCAGTGAGTTGACCGACAAGAGCAAGTCCGGTCGGATCGGGACAGGTTTGCCCACCCCCAAAATCCCAATTTCATCAAATCACATTGAAGACTCTTCTTCTTATGGGTGGGCCCCGTCGGCTTGATTCGGGTTTTGATTGAAAAATAACCAATACGAGGGATTTGGTTTTTGATCTATTAAACTCAAAACATATCAAATCGACTACGATATCAGAAGCATAACCGACCCAATTATTTGAGTTGAGTTCGATTGAATTTTGGTTTATTAAAATTTGAGTTAGGCTTCGAATCGGGTGGGTTTTTGGCACTGGTTGGGTTGAGTTGCGTTGAATAAGTAAATTTACCTTATCTTGTCTACTAAATTCATTCAAAATGCATACCATGTATGTAAAAAAAACATACTTTAAATGAAATACTCAATCCAAATGTCACATATCTATATCAACCACATAACATACAAAATTACAAACATAAAAATTCATATCTTTCAAATAAATACCCACCCATATTATCCAAATCCATGATCTTCCATGAAATGATCGTCAGTAATAGCTGCAAATCATAAAAACAAACTTCAACATTTCTGTTGGGCATTTCATCAAACAGGTTAAAGACATTCCGTTGAATGTTTCTTCATAGATTGAAATCATTAACATGTGTGTACCAATTGACATCATAAGGAGGAAAATTTCACTGAACACCAAGCATTATTAACTACAAAAGCCAAAAACATCTCCTGTGGAATTCAAAGAACATTCTATTTTCGGAAATTATAACATAAAATAGCATATGAATATGATAGCTGCTCGAAGTCTGGAGACACTCTCTCTTATAATATTACTTATCCTAATATAATCCTCAAGAGTTTACTTCTTCGTGGACATACCAATTGCAAGGCTGAGGAAACAACTTACTGAATAAGATACTACTTTTCAAAAACAAAAGTATTAACTACAAAAGCATGCATCTGCAGTAGAATTCAAAGACCATTCTGTTCTAGGATTCTATAATGAAACATCTTCTCAAGTCTCTAACTACTTTTTGCAGTCGGGAGTAGTATCTTTCCTACTTTCATTCCTGCGTTTATTTACTAAAGGCTTACTGCTCAAAAGAATCATGAGTTTCGGGTAAATAATCTAAAACGAGCATGAGTAATTATTTTTAATTATTTTTAAGAAGCATAACCTTTTCTGACACTAGGAAGATTAAAGACAATTTTCTGATGATTTAATAATTGATGTTTACTTTCTCAACTGTTTGATGTTGTTAACTCCATTACTCTATTAATACGATCGAAGATATGAGCTAATTCTACTTTTTTCTGCGATCTTTAATCATTAGTTGGACTGCCATGGTATTGGTGCTCTGTTTATCAAGTGTCAACTATCCTGTCTTTATGAATCTTGTTGTTAATTTGCCTGGTTTTCAGTTGGTTTCAAGATTTTGATGCTGAAACTTGCACGGCTACTACTTTTCGATACAAATTCTCATTTCCAGCTTCGAGAATCTTGATTCAGTTTTGTTGTAATTTTACAATAAAAGCTTCCGCAAAAGAAAGAAAATAAAATAACAAGGGAGAACTGTCTTATCATGGTTGATCAGATCTAATCCATTGTGCATGAATCTATCTGAAGATAAGTTACGTCTGGATCGTAGAAACTGTGATTCTGGATTGTCAACTTACTGGCATAGAAATCTCATAAAAGCTAATCCAGAAATTGCTTAGTCTCAATGTTTGTAACACAGCTCTCAGCCATGGTAAGAGCTTCTGAATTCAACCACGAGGAAGTCAACTTTCTGGCCAATTTCTCTGTTTGCATCTGATCAAACAACTTGATAAACATTGCTTGGTTTTGTGAAATAGCATTTTTCCTTGTTGTCTCATAAATGTCTTATCTACATTCTTTATCTGCACATTGTGAAGGTACGATATAGATCGAAGAATTACTACACTGCAGAACATTGTCAGACCGAACATCGGTGTGCAAACTTTACCAATAATTTCGGTAAGAAACTGAATCCAGATCGTCCGTGGGCTATTATTGTTCATACTGTATTGATAGTTTTGGTATGAAACTGAGTCATTTGTTGTCATTTGAGTGCTCCTGTCATTGTTGACACTCTCTCCACCTAGAAATAGCTAGACAAGCTATGCTCTCCTCTTATAGGTAGAGAGTAATGTTAGACTTAAAACTTCCGTTAGTGGGTGGTTGAGCTGATCAGGGTAGAGGCTGCAGAGTAGCAGAAGATATGGATATTATCAGTTGCAGTGCACTATTATCTATGATTAGTAAGAAGTAAAGAGAGAATTAATGGGGAGAGATGGGATGAGGGGGTGTGGCAGAAATTGGAGATGAGCTAGGAATGCAATAAGAAGCCGGAGATAGAAAAATGACAGAAAAACAACTCACAACGCACATGCATTTCATTTCTTAGTTTATTGTTTTCTTTTATGGATGTACACCTCCACTAATCATTGCACAGAATGAAAAAAAAATGGAAGAATGATATCAGGCGGGTCCTCCAATCAAGTGACGATTGTGGATATACGTGTCCGAGTTGGGACCTTTTACCTTGATCTATCGAGAGCTTCAGAAGCCTGTAAGCAGTTTTTGGGAGCAATTTCAATCCTGGGTTCAAGTAAGTTTCTCCCTTTTTTTTCAATTTACTTTAATAAAACTGGAATTTATAATGCTGGACAATGTTTCTTTTGTGGGTGCGAGGCCAATGATTGTGTTTGGCTTTGATGAGAACGTTTCTCCACCGAGCATAGTTTATTGCTGCAATTCATTGCATATGAAAACAACCAATTAGTATAAGCTAATTAAATTATTCAATTCTTTTGGTAGAGATAAGTGATTTATATTATATTATTGACGAAGCAAATGCTTCGCTGTCGTGGGTCGTGACTCGTAACTTGAGTCGTGACTCGTGACTCATGAACCGAGTCGTAGCTCGGGATCCGTGAGTCATATTCCGAGTCAACCAATCCCTTTGTGAGTGGGTTCCATTACATGGTGTACAAGGGTTTTTCTAATTTCTAGGACCAATTAATGGGTGATTAAGTTGGAAAAAAATGATAATTAATTTGTTCATAAAAATAGCAAAAGTAGATGGTATGATCTTATCAGATTAGTTCCTCCTCAACTATTCCACTCCCCATTTGTCGCTTACAGCCTCTGCAACTCTCCCCCTTCATCTCTAGTTCTACTATATCTTCTCTCTCCATGTGGGTGTGTTTTCCAGAGCTCTGAACCATATTTCTTTGTTTTGTTTAATCTCTGCGTATGTCTTCGTTTACTCTTCGATTCTAGTTGATTTCCATTTGAGTAAGCCATGTTTTGGTTTCTGGGTAATCTTTGAAATCTCTTTTTTTTTTTCTTTTTCTAGGAGGAAGAAGCGTTGATTTCGGAGTGGAGGCTGACGAGTTGATGCCCGAATCGGAATCGTTAGTTTGATGACTGAATCGACGTGAATATCTTGGATCGAATTGGTTCTTCTTTGCTTTTGATGGCGCCGGCTTTGGTTTTGAACCCCGTTTCGCAATCTGGTGGATCCCGCGATTCTACCAGCAAGAAAAAGAAGAAGAGGAATCAGAGGAGTAAAGACGATCGCCAATCGCAGAATCAGAGGCAATGGAAATCTGAATCTCAACAGCAACTCTACTCGTCCAAACTGGTTCAAGCTCTTTCTCGAATCAGGCTCAACTCCCCCTCTATTTCGTCTTCCAGTGAAGCGCCTCCCCGTGGCAGAGTCGTCCGTGAGGCCGCCGACAGAGCTCTAGCCATGGCGGCGAAAGGGCGAACTAGGTGGAGCCGAGCGATTCTGACGAAACGACCCAAGCTAATGTTTCGGAAACACAAGCGGAAGAGGGCATCTACCGCCGGAAATAGCCTCTCGAAGAAACCAAGAGTTGGTGTCTGGAAATTGAAAGGAAAGTGCTTACCGGCGGTCCAGAGGAAAGTTAAGATTCTCGGCCGGCTTGTTCCCGGTTGCGAGAAGGAACCATTGCCGGTGGTTCTAGAAGAAGTTACTGATTACATCGGTGCTCTTGAGATGCAGATTCGCGCTATGACCGCTCTGGCATGCTTGCTCTCCGGCGACCCTCCCGGCGCCGGCTCAACCTCTTCCGCAAATCCTCGATCCGGTTCTTAGCTGTCTGGTCACGTGTATTTATTTAATCTCTCTGCCTCTCTCTCTCCGAGAAGGAATTTTATGTTAAATATATTTTGCAGCTGTCTTTATTTTTCAAGCAATATAGCTTCAGTTCCATGCCTCTTCATTTTAATTCTTGGTCTGTAATTATGGAGCTGTGGAGAGATTAGAAGAACATTTGACCATAATCAATGTACTTCCAATTGAACTTTGGTTCCAAGCTTATTTAGAATATTCAATGACCAATCAATCTGGTCGATCTTTCGGCCCCTATTTTAATAGAATAATTTCACGTTTAATCCGGTAAATTGGTGCAATGGACGACTCGGGTAAGTGCCGAAATCAAACATTATGGGATGAATCGAAGTGGAATGGTAAAAAATGGGCAGCATCCAGGCTGCCACCTGCCTAGAAAATTAAATAGGAAGAGTCACTCTCAGTGTGTCCCTTGTCTTAAACTCGGAGGAGAACCCAGATTGGCGCACACGGGCGCCCCTGTTTCATCGCTGTCAGCACGGCTGGTTGCGCCCATTTGGATGCCATGCTGCAGAGCTTCGTATATGTGACTTTCTTTTAAGGTGGAGGACCGCCAGCCCTGGCTTTTTAGGTTTTCTAGCGATTACCATTCATTATTAGTCATCCAAGTTTCGATTAAAGTTTAAAATCATTGAGTAACAGTTTAGGTCAAGTTTCATCATAGTTCGATTACTAACTCATATCATAACGTACATTTACTTAATAACTTATTCAAAAGTGTTTTGGTGTGTTTTACTCTACATTTAGTGGTCTATCAAAAGCAAACCGGAACACAAGCACTGATTTGCGACCTCACACTCATACACGGACAATAATTGAACCAAACGATAATTTTTAATTATTTTAAAGAATTAATTGTCCAAATTTGAACTCTAATTTTGTCTTAACCCAAGTTATAATGAATAACTAAGTAAATATTGCATGAATTAAATTTTGTACTGAATTTAGTTTCGAGCGGTTGTCACAACTCATTACGGCATATGCATGGGAAAAACATCTCGACTTTCAGAAAGAGTTCGATTGCTCAACTCGAAGAGGGTTAAATGCAACCTGGGAAGAGGACTTGTGCAAACCCTAAATGATCATTACAGCCATCTTTCATTAAAATTGCCCAATGCATATGAGCTTGAGAATAGAGAGAGAGAGAGAGAGAGAGAAGAAAAATCGTGGGTTGCATGTGGGATGTCATGGCACTCACTCCAACACAATCAAGACATTTCTATTACCCTCTTTCTCTCTCTACGCACCCTCTCTTTCTCTCTCTCTCTACTTTGTTTTGCATGCTTTTTCATGCATGGCCTACCCACCATGTGAATACAATTAAGATTTGTGTATTTTAACCTAAAGTCTCACCAATCCCACATGGAGGGGTCGTGGCTAAGTTCTATTTGAATAAAAATAACACTCTAGACTCCTTTTAGAAGACAGCTTATCCTTTTGGTTTTCTACATAGTTTGACCATCACACTACTTATATTAAATTTTCGTGTTTTCAAAATTCTATATCAGGCAGACTAGTTAAACATATTTTGAGAATTCTATTATAAATTTGTATAAGTTGGAGATGAATATTTGTAATTTTATTCGATTTTTAACCAGTTATATCCACTACCCACTGTTAATTTAGTAGATGCATACATATTGCTACGTTAATTTAGTGCAAATGAATACAATTGTCGCTCGATGAGAGGACCCCCGATGTTTTTTTGGATGCATATCGACATGTTTAGGGTAGAAAAGGTTGGAACTTTGTGAGTGTACGAGGGGGTTGTTGTTTGTGTTGATGCTAAATTGGCTGTGTCGTGGTGAGGACAAGAAAAAATGGGCTAATACTTGGGTTTCACCATTAAGTATAAGAACGACGGTTCATAGGAGTGTAGGGTAACCTGCGATGCCAACCCTAGTTTTGGAGCCTGACCATAATACATGTTTTACTCTTCGACCACCGTTGCTTTCATGGTCTAGGTTTGGAGATCAATTTTAGGTCATTTTCATATTCTAGATCTACTTTGAGTTAATTTTTTGTCACGATTAAGTTAATTTCAATCCCGCAATTTAAGTTATGTGGTATTTAAATACGCCTAGTAAACTTGATTGAAGACAGAGTGAAAACTCTCAAAAATCATTCTAGTGCGATGAAGAATTCTACTATAATTAGTGATAATTCTCTTTCACCTCGTAACCAAATTTATGAGTTTTCAACTAGTGGCATGCGTTCAATATGTGATTTTGGGTCGTTTCCCTTACAACTCGTTTAAATCATAAACAGATTGATTATACGAATAATTGCATATTGAAGTTCATTTCAGATGCTCTAGGGCTCAAATGGATTCGTGTGATCAAGGTTCCATGGCAAAGAATCGTTATCTTCCAAGGCACTGAACTATAAAAGTCATCACAATGAATTGGATTTGTACATGTTCAAGACTCCACTTAGAAATCTTTACTCTCGATGCCACTTAATATGTCTAAGTGACAGAAATCATTGTATCTTGATCTTCTTTACTAGAGAATGTCTCATTCGCCTGTGATTTTGTTTTTGTTTTAATTAGGTGTCTATGTAAATAGGAAGAACTTCACTTAACATATGATTATAGCCCCTTCACCACATAGCAAGACTCGAGAATTATTCAACTTTTTGGTACGAGTTCAATTTGTATAACTATCCGACTTCGGGTCGTCCCGATAACAGGCTCATTGAAATCGCAATCAAATCGATAACACAAATACTCGTGATCACTCTACCGCTAGGATCGATTCAGATAATCAAAGTTGGTTGCCCATCCTCAACAAATAGGCAAACATTAAGACAAGCACTTTAAGGAGGAAAGGAATAAACATAAGTTAGGCGCAGTCGTTGAATGAGCATCTACCTTAAATAATTAAACATTAAAGCAACCGAAACAGATCCCTATTTTTTTGGGAAAGATCCACCCTTACCCAATACCCATGATTCATTAAAACAAGTTGAGAGAGGTTCATTTATGCCCTAGCTATAATTGGAAGTTATGCCAAGAACAATAATATTAGTCTAAAATTCATCACACCATGTATAGAGTTTGTAATGATTTGGTATTGAGAAAATGTAGTTAGGTAAATTGATTAGAAATTACAAATGTTCACTGACTCTATGTTTATTTTGAGGGTTAAGACTAAATTTACCTTCGTATTATTAGGGTTTTGATGAACTGATCATTGAACTTTGAAAATTGACCAATTAGCCACTAACACCACCCACAAACCACCGAAACACGGACGACCCTATCTCGGTGGCATGTGTCGTGCCAAGTGCGATAGGTTGGGTCATCACGCGATCGATCAATATTTTTTTTAAATTAATTGTCTTTGTTAAATTTTTTTGGGACAAATATTATCCTAATGATTTGAAATTTTTATCGCACATTTATAATGTTGGAAGACAATACTCTAAAAATATTCGTGAATTTTTTAGAGTTGTACCATTTATTATAATTTTTTTAATACATATAACAAAAAATTTCATTAAAAATCTATACTATAACAAAAAAATTCATTAAAAATCTATACTTAAAAAAAAAATTCTACAAACTTAAGAATAAACTTTAAATTTGTTACTAGTGTTCTTCGGCAACAGAAAATCTTTAATCCAAGAAAGATATATTGAAAAATTTTGTACGAGTGGGCAATTAAGTTAGCAAAACAAAAATACATTTTGCGATGTAGATGGCAATGTCGGCACGCGGAACAAAAATGGTGGTGTTTTACATGGAAAGCCATCGCGCAACAAAATCGAGTGTAGGCACATCAAAATTGTCATTGTCTAATCTACTTAAATGGTTGTATGATTAAACCCCAAATTATGTGTAAGGGGGGAGAATAACAATATGGTAGGATTCTCTTGTGGGCACCTACCCAAAATTCTAATATGTTTTGACACCCACTAACTTATAAAGCACCTTTTTTTGGGTGGGATGGATTCTTTTTTATCCCATTTTCTATGCCCTAAGTTGATGGGGATTCAAACATCTAGGGTTGGAACCCGGCCTTTTAGGTGAGTTTTGCCCCAATTTGAATTGTCCAGTTCAGTTTCAGTTTTGAAAAATAGTATTTCCAAAATTAGAAACCGGCTTCATCCTCCCTTGTAGCAATGTAAAAAATCTTTAAAATATATGTAATTTGGTCGGATTCTCAGATTATGAGTCAGATTTTGAGATATGGATTTGAACTGGTTTTAAGTTAAAACTTAAACTCGAAGGTTAAGCTAGTTGTCATAGTTTTTTACCCAAGGATCGTGAATTGGTCCATGAACTACAGTTTTGAACCGATCAAAACCATTTATTACGTTTTTTAAAGAAAAATTGATCCGACGAGTTAAGTTTTATCCATAGCTTCATGTCGGTTTTGCTTATAACTAGCATTGGTTATGGGAAGTAAGCCATGTTTAGGGCCCTATTGCATTCTTTAGCCCAATTTCAATGTTGGCATAACCTATTTGCCAATAACATTACTCCATTTTCCAACTAAGTGGGAGCGGACTAATTTCAAGTTGAAATGCTTGCTAATGGGCCAGAAACTGGTCCCAAAGCCCAAATATTTGTTCGGAGCGGACTCGGATCTATCTCGGTTCCGGTGATCCAGAAGAGGTTTGGGGAGACTTGCGGCCAGTAAGCTGTTCAAACTCTTCTACTCCGGCGCTTGAACTCGCCGATCTTCGAAATATCGAGGATCTGTCCTTGGGAGTCTTTGGAGTTCGATTCATTTGCTTTTTTAGATTTCTCGGAAGATGACGTCGTCGTCAGATTCTTCCAATCCAATCCTAGCGGAACGAAGAGGAATTCCAGCTGCTCAATTCGTGGAAGATGTTCAAACGTATCTCTTCCAATCAGGCCTCGATGTAAACTCTTCCCTTGCGTTTCTTCAAGAAAGGTTAATCCTCTCTCTCTTTCCCTTGATCTATTGCTTCTAGTCAGATTCGGATTTATTAGCGAAGCTTTTCTTTCGTTTCGGAGCTCTACATTGGGGAGATCGTTTAGCCTGTTGTGTGAAAAGGTTTTTGAAGTCGTTTACATCTCTCAACTTTCTATGCAGCATTGATAAAACTAGCTAGATCTATTATGGTTGAAGTTCATTTATTCGACTATATGTATCTGAAAACTCATTTTATTGATGTCTACTAAACTTTAGCGGGCCTCAGAAGGTTATAACTTCTTATCGTTGAAGTTAATATGCTTTGGAAACTCAAATAGCTGAGTTTTCCATTTCTATTTTTTGTATGAATTGATCCATGTTTCTGTTTTAGTCATTTCACATGTAGGTGTTTCTTTCAAAGATGTCTAATGTCACAAGAAGAAATTTCTGAAAGAACTTTCTGTTGATATATGTGTAATGACTAATGTTGTTAGATTTATTATGTTTTTTTCCTGTAGACTTCAGCAATACAAGTTGGTTGAAATGAAGCTCCTTGCTCAACAAAGGGATCTGCAGGTATTTTTATTGCTTGACTACTTGAGCATTTTTAAGGAGTTTTCTGGTGAAAGCTGACTAGCATTTAAGGAAGATTTCACTTCCTTAATGATCTATCGGCAGTCAACTTTAAATCTGATGTATATGTAACTGGCCTCTTTCTGGTTATGATGAAGTGCTTTATATAATGATGAGCGTTCACCGAGAATCTGATAAGGTTCGCTCTAAAAAATACTACAGTCTAAGAGAAATGTAAGTATTCTTCAGTATATGCCTCAATCACACTTCTGTAATTTACCCCCAACTTACAACTGTGTGTTTGCAAAGTGAAATATACCTGAAGCCTATGTTAGTTAAATGTAAATAATGCTACAAAAAGTATGTAGAGACATTATATAAATTAGCGATGTACAAAAAGTATATAGCTTCATCATAAAAATATGTAGAAACACCAGCATTATTTTCACGTGTTTGAGTTACCAACTATGAAAATCTATTTTTTAAATACATTGTCATCAATAATTTGGAAAGAGTAATAGGGCTTCGGAATAAATAAGCAGCAAAGATGGAAATCCACAAAAAAAAAAACAGAGATGTTCCACAAACTTCCCTCCGTAGTCCGTGCAAGAGCTTATTCATTTTTTCCCGCACTGTCATGGCTCTACTCCATCAATAGATAAACCAGTATTGAACCGGAGTCTCAATTTGATTCAGATACCTTATTTTTATGTTGGTTTTTCTTTTCCAGCTCTTTATAATTTCTTCCTCCTAATTTGGGTGTACTTTTACCCACTACGTGATTGGTTACCTGTTCGTATTTTTAGTTTTTTTCTGTGCTTGATATGTTGCATCGCATCTATGGTCATGTAATTTGTCACTTCTTCTCAGGCAAAGATTCCAGATATAGAAAAGTGTTTAGAAATAGTTGCCACTTTACAAGCTAAGAAGGGTACTGGTGAGGTTCGTCTTTGTAGTCTGTATATATTTAGAGAACCCTTTAATTTTTGTGAATATAGTACACCTTGTTAAAACATCGTTACATTTTCTTCTTTTTAGATGAATGCAATGGTTTCCATAAAAGTGAATTGTTCTGTTGGTCCACAGTTTTAAACTGACTATCTCAAAGTTTATACCTTTTGACTCAGTATCTTCTCACCTAGCAATTATAACATTACTTCATGATCTTTTATGCTAACAAATTATAGGAGAGTTTTCTTAAAAATCACATTGCACATCACAATTCTTCACTATTAAGATCAGGGATGTCTGATGTTTATCTGATATGAATTGCTTCCTTAGGGTGCAGAAAATGAACTTGTTGCAAATCCATATCTTTGATGAAATATTATATGTACATATACAAATGTTTTATTGTGTAAGTTTTAGTTTTTGTTAATCACATAAGGTAATGTCAGAGTGTGAAGTTGAAGTTGTAACTAATGGGCTTGCAATATGTTTTTGGTGCTCTTTCAGAGATTGCATGCTAATGATTTGGATCTATTTTTTTTTATATTATTGTTGCAAATCAACCTTAATCACTGGGTACTTTTGATACAGCCTCTTGTTGCCGATTTTGAAGTTTCTGAAGGCATATATTCACAAGCTAGAATTGAAGATATCGACTCCATTTGTTTATGGCTTGGAGCAAATGTCATGTTGGAATATTCATGTGTAGAGGTCACACTTCTTGTCCTCTTGTGTAAGCCGATGTAGGTTGGAGTATTTAGAAGTTGCTCTTATTTTTTAAATTTGATGCAGGCCAATGCTCTTTTACGAAAGAATTTAGATAATGCTAAAGCCAGTTTGGAAGTTCTAATTGCGGATCTACAATTCTTGAGGGACCAGGTTACAATTACCCAGGTATAAGTTAATCTTCCAGCTGGCCATTTGATTAGTTCTAGTTACCTGTCCTTGCTAATTTTTGCAAGAACTGACTTAAATGCTTCGGGATTTCAATAATACTGCAAACAGATGTGACTTTCTTTCCCTGATTTGAACAAATAAAAGTCTTTCATCAGTGTAGACATTCTGGAGGCTATCTAGTTACGTGTTAATTATATTTTTGTATTTGACAACAAATGGGCAGGTTACCATTGCTCGTGTGTACAACTGGGATGTACATCAGCGCAGGATTCGACAGGCTGAAGCTGCTGTTGTGAAAGATTTGTGATTTAAATACTTTATAGCAACCCAGATTCAGAAATGGCAGAATAGTTTGTGGTTGACTGTATGGACTTGTCTTTCTTTTACTTTATTGGATGAGTAGATTCGGTTTTGTTGTTGAAAATTGAACCTAGGTATTATGTTCACACCTCCCCTTTACTTCCAGTTTGGAATCTTGTCAAAGCAATGGTATAAGAACCTTCATTAATATTCCTTTTCTGAAACTTTACATGCGATATATCTTGTTTTCCTATCTATCTTTGGCATTCGAAACCCTACATATGGTTTTCTTTTCAGAAATACGTATTGATAAGCTAATGATTCCTCAATTGGTTACCTTATTTAGATGAAGTATAATTTTGAATTTTGATATATGGTATTAGAATAGAATGTAATGGGCACTGAGCTTCGACCCGAAAGGCATTTGTCGGTAAAGCTTGGAGAGGGAAGCCAATCAAAGCTCTGGGTATGATGTCAGGCCTGTCATAGCCTCAGTAGAAGAGTCTGCAGAGTAGTAGGTTAGTAAAAAATTATATAATTTTATAATTATAGTTGTATTATTTTGTCAACTAATGAAATCATTGAGAAATTGAAATTGGCAAGTTGGTTGTTTTTTCAAGAACTTCTGTCTTTGACTCTGAATTAGAAAGTAGGTGAGACTCCACTTATGGCTTATTAGTCAAAATAGTAGGTATTATCATCTTAATGTTTCGAAGTTAACATCAGCCTAGGTTTTCACAATGGGACCCCGAGCATGTTGGTGGGGACCCAAAACTCACGAGATTTCAATTTTTAAAGTTAGCATAATGCCGGTATATAGTATGTTTGTCTGCACCTAGGAGAAATGCAATTTATATGTTATATTTTATTGCTGCCTTGGAATACATGCACTTATAGCTCTTGACTAGGCTTTGATTATGATTTCTCCTCCTAATTTCTAACTTTCTAGAAAGTGACTTGAAGGAACTTTGAGACCTGGTAAACTGGTTTGATTCTTGTTTTTCACACTCTTTGAGTAGTTCTCGTATCCTTGAACTTTGATATTTTTGCAGTTTGGATTTGGATAATCCATTATGCAACAAAACTGTGAAATGGGATATAGATATCTCTCTAGAATTAGCAATAATTTAGTTTAGAATAGGGAATTGACCAATAATAGAGAGATTAGCTGGTGATCTGAGAACGACAGAACATGTCAAGTCTCTGATTCCAATTCTTAGCCCTGGTGGCCAAGCTTGGGTCGGTCAAACAGAAATGGAGGAACCTACAGTTGACTTGGCCTTGTGGGGTCCTCGTCATTAAATGTTTTGGGGTTTTATGCTGGTCAGCTCAATCGAAGCCTCTCCTTTGGTTCTATTGTAATGACAATTTTGAAAGATATTTCGAGACTCATAATTGAAACCCATTCTTCAAGTTGCATGTGGGTTTGACTGTTGCCCGATGATGTTCTTCAAACTACAGTGAAATCAGAGAAAATGAAGCTCGATGAATGAAATAATGGAGATCGTACAAAAAAAAAACATCGTCAACTCAAAGACAAATTTGAAGAAATAATGGTTTGATCACGGCCATCGTCGTTCTCTTTCTGATCATTTTGCCGTGGTTATGAAGCTTTTTTTTACCGTGGTAAGTTGGTGTCTGTTTAAATTTGGTGCAGGATGAGCAGTAATTATTGGAGGCAAGGGCGTAAATCCAGGTTGATGGGTAAATAAACATAGTTTTGTCGACATTTCCAAAAACGCGTTTCACCAACACAAACTTTTAAAACAATTATTTTAGATTTTTCAGAGAATAATGTTGACTTTTACTCATCATGTCCTGCCAAGATCTACATTAAGACTCGGTCGTATCAATATAATATTACAACTTTATTGTCAGAATTTAATTTAACGAGTTGGGGTCTCAAAAGAATCTATATATTTATACGATATCTATTAAATAAAGATTAGGGTTACCTTTAAAATTCCGCAATCAACGCTGCTTGTTTGATTTCTCTCAACACTCTGCCACGTACTATATTCACGTATTTTTTTCTACAAAGAAGAGTCAACGGGTTTGGGTGTTTTATTTTCTCACCCTTCTTTTATCCCTCCCAAGTTATGATTTTAGAACATCAACCAACTTAAATTCCAATGCCTTCTCCGGCGAATCTCTCGTAGTTTTTATTGACGTAGTTACGATCACATCGGCACGTAATTTCCATGGATCGTCGTTGATTTATGTAACATTGAAACCATAGGTTTAGAACTTTGTCTCTTGAGATAGGGCGATATATGGAGTCGATCTAAAGATATTTATGAAGTCATTGAGCAATAAGCATGAGTTCAGTACCAAAGAAGACTGCTGTTTATACATGGAAAAGTATGTTTTAATTAAACATCAAATCTAGATCCAATTGTCCATAAAGAGACGAGTTGAACAGTCTAAAAGGTTTAACAATAATGGATTTCTTACCTAATCCCACACACACAGAAAGGGAACATCTTTCTCTGATCCTAGTGGCAGTTTCCAAGATTCTCACCAGCCTGAAACTCCATTTTACGACCTCCATTACTGCTTACTTTTTTTCTACAAATAGAAACCCGACCATGATCGCCAATAAGATCGAGATTTTAGCTCCATATTTAGACATCTTTTAGTATACTTTGGATCTTAGGGTTTTCATTTTGAGCAAAGATTAGTATTTATTAATCATTTAATTGCATCAAGTTGAGGGTTTGGGAGGAAAGACAAAGGTAAAAACCCTCAGAACCTCTCTCATGGTCCTTCTATTGATTGAGTATTGCTTTTATAATGACAGGGTTGAATAGAAATATTCAAAGATTTGACCTAAGACCGCCGAGATGTGACCAAAAGTTGTTCAAAACCAGACCAAGGACAGATCGACCTGGTATAGCCATGAAAACCGCGGTCAAACTGCTTTGTTTTGGTCGGCGATCATGTCTTCTAGGAGAGTCTCTAGAAGCTAGACGAATAGATTTCTCTATTTTTTTAGGGTTTGGACGTGGCGTCTTTGCATTTCAAACCTTATTCCATACAAAAAAAGTCATCTTCCTCTTTTTTTTTTGCAAAATATGGAAATTCAGCTTTTGTTAAACCATTGTTAAGATGGCATATGAATAATGAATGTTCGATAGTGTTGGTCTTATACTCGATGAAAACATGTTTCCGAGCCAATTTTCAAAAGTTATATTAGAACATGTAATCTAGGGTTATAAAGGATAATTGAACCCAACGTGAAGCAAAAAAGTATATTTGCATAAGGATCAATTTAAATATGGTATTAGAACATGTAATCTATGGTTGGAATATTTGTTTTTTTACTTATAACCTCATTAAAAAAATGCTTACATGGACATATCAAAGATGCTGTCAAACATGGTTTGATTTGTTAAATTATCTCGGTTTGTTACGTGCTCACAAATCCTCTTGAAAAAGATGAGTGTCTTCAAGAGTGCTCTCAGTATAATATTGTTCATTTTAAGCTAAAAATTTCACATATTTGTCTTTTAAACTTTTAAGACAAATAAGCGTTGAGTAAGAATCAGTGACATATCACACAAATTTTATTCTTCCAAACGATCTGAAATTTTGCATTATTCATTGGTATTGGCTGTTACAATAATATATTGAGTCGGCATTGATTTCACATGGCAAATATAAATACATTATGCTAAGTCGATAAATCAATGTCCTCGACGTTATATATAACACCAGTTGATGCGCCTCTAATTTTGGGATTTAAAAAAAAAAAGACAAAAAGGATTAGCCCGCACCCATTTGCCATGCATTGCCAAAAGAGTAATCCTCTTGCTTTTCAATCTTTCCAAAAAGTAAATTATTTTAAAATTAGATTTATTATTTTAAAAAATAAAGAAGAAAATTAGTTGTGAAAAGAAGAAGAAGAAAATGAGGGCGTGCAGGGGAAGCAACCCTAGAGAGGGGAGAATATACAAAACACCGCGTAAAAGTGAACTTGCCCTGATCCGAGCAAATCTGGCCGTTGGATTGAAACGTCGGAAACACGATCATGGAAAGGCGAATCGAGCTCTTACACGTGTGGGGCCGCGACCCACGTATCGTAGCCAAAGCTGGTTTCCCGTAAAATAGTCTTAAAATGTTAAATTTAATTCCCAACATATCCCTCTATCTATGTCCACACATCTTTATAATATATAGTTTATTTATTTATATCGCGTGACAATTTCAATTTGATCCTTGTTTTCTCAGAATCCCATGTGTTTCTTTTAATGAAACCCTAATTTCATGCTATGTTGCACATACTCCTTATTTTTTCCAAATATACAAAAGGTGTAGTATCACGTAGCACGGTGTCACACGTATCATAATTTTATGTAATTGAATATGCTCTTCACTTAAAAGACGGGCGCGACATTAACCATGTGTCGTATTTTAAAATTTAGGGGTTTGATTTATTATTGGTGAAAGAAATGTAATATCGATAATAGTAATAGAATTACTAAATGGGCGAGTTGAGCTGAGTTGGAGTTGCCGAGTTGAGTGAGATGTGGAAGGAGTAATCGCGTGCAAACGAACACAAACTTTTGATCACCACGTGTACGACGCAGAAAGCGAGAGGCCGAGTCAAACCGGTTAGCCGGTCAAAACGCCGCGTGGAGGACGGTGACTCTTGCGGCGGTCCTCTGCATTGAATGCCGGCCACCGTCCCCCGTCGACATTGTCCGTACGACTGGTAAACCGCCAACTGCCGGTCTCTCTCATGGTGGGAAAACATCCCCACTCGAGCTGTTTTCCAAAATCCAAACCTCAAAAAGACCACATTCACACTCCTCGCGAATCAAGAGCTCTCTCTCTCTCCTCTCTCTCTTGAAACTTGTCGAAAAAGTACTTGCAGAAGAAGCTGCATAGGAAGAATATGAATGAGGGCTTGATAAGAAATTCTATTTATGGAGAAGAAAGAAGAGGCTAAACCCGTGAATTCCACCATGGCAAATTCTTCCGTCATATTCTCCGACCAGATTCCGGCAACTTTCGCTTTATCCGGCATCTTCGACATACCATGTGAGACCGAGAATCGTTCATTGGGGTTCGTCGATTTGATGGGTATCCAAGATTACAATCCATCCTTATTCGATGTCTTTTCGATGCCGCTGGTGGCACCGGGAGCTCTGCTTTCTCCGGCATCCACCGTCCCAGAGTCGTCGGAGGTGTTGAACGCTCCGGCGACGCCTAACTCTTCTTCAATTTCTTCCTCCTCTAACGAAGCCGCTAATAATGAACAGACCAAAGCTGGTGAAGAGGACGAGCAAGATCAAGATAAGATTAAGCAACAGTGAGCTTCTTTTCATTTTTGGTAATATAGAATTACGAGAACAAAAAAGGCATTATTAGATTGCTCAACGTCTTTTTTTCATCAAGTTTATGTTGATTTCCATCATTCCAGTTTTAAAAAAGTTAAAACTGAAACATAGACTTGCATTTGTTGTGGGTTTTTCAGATTGAAGACCAAAAAGAAGAACCAAAAAAAGCAAAGAGAGCCAAAATTTGCGTTCATGACGAAGAGCGAGGTCGATCATTTAGACGACGGCTACAGATGGCGCAAATACGGCCAAAAAGCTGTCAAAAACAGTCCATATCCAAGGTACCATTTCAAACCCTTCAAAGCTTAAATTACAGAAAACCAATCAGCAAAACAAAAAACGTAAATCAACGGTTATGTACAGGAGCTATTATCGATGCACCACAGCCGGGTGTGGAGTGAAGAAACGGGTAGAAAGATCCTCCGACGACCCTTCGATCGTCGTCACAACCTACGAAGGACAACACACTCATCAGACGCCGGTAACGCCGCGGGGAAGCATCGGAATCTCGCCGGCAATGGGAGGATTCAGCTCGCCGTTCGCCGCCCAAATCAACCAGCAAAACCCTCAACACTACATGTACAACCACCCATTACCTTGTCTGAACATTGGCTCTGCCACTTATAACCCTTCGTTTTCCACCTTTTCTCAAACCAAACTTGCTGGTTCGTCGTCTCCTTCTTTACTCAGAGACCACGGTCTTCTTCAGGATATCGTACCATTTCAGATGCGGAAGGACCCAAAAGAGGAATAATACTATCAGTGGTTCAGTTTTATCATCTTTCCCAGCTGGTATGTTATTTTTTTCACTGACTTATAATACTTTTTATCTAATTTATAGAACAATCCGGCCACCGTTTCGCCATTTTCGTCTAGACTTGTAGGGTTCGATGTGAGAGCTACGTCCATAGTTGTCGGCTTCACTGAGTGAACACGGTCTTTAGAGCATTTCTAATGCAAGGCTATGGAGAAACTAGCTGCTTTTGGTACTTTGGCCTGTAATTTGAAGTGTTTTTTTGGTACCAAGAGGTACTGGATGATTGTAAATTGTCTCTCTTTTCTTCTCGATCACTTCTTCTTCCCATTTGTTTGTTCTTCGTAAATCTTCTTCTCCTCTGCTTTTGCCAAATGTTCAAACATGGCTTGCTGACGAAGAAACTGTATTAGGGTTAGGGTTTCCAACATGTTTTTGGTCGAAGTAGAAAACATTACTAGGGTGGGAGCTTTGTCTCCTCGTTTTTATCAGTAATGGATAAGATAAATGTGAAATCATGGAATGGAAGCAAAAGAAGAAGAAAAAGAACTGCATTATTGAAATTGCACGAGGGTTTGCATTGTGTTTGCTTACGTGCTATTGCATTCTCGAGCAACACTGATTAGCCTCTTATCCTGTATTGTCTTTTCTTGCCGTATTCTGATGTGGATTATTGATTTTTATGGCGATGATGGATGGCCAAATGGCCAATAAACATATCGATCCGAGAATAGCATAGTTGTATTATTCCTTAATTATAGTAACAAACCGATAATACAAACAATTGTGCGTAAGGGTGAGTACGGGCCGGTCCGACCTAGTTTTATTTCAAAATAGAAGCGAAATCAGAACTCACAATTCTAGATTTTTAGAACTATCGATTGTGGTTTTAGCAATATAACAATAATATATATTTTTTAATTATATTTGAGTAGAGTTTTAAGTAATTTGACTGGTTTATAACCAATTTTAAAATTTATATCGGATTTTATTAGAGTTTGGGTTGAGTTTTACTCGATTTTAGAACATTTTTTACCTACGGTCTCGTCTCCGATTTCACAGTTTTTTATTTCTAGATACCGAAATTGGTCCATAAAATACGATTTTTTAATATTAAAATCAACACTTGATTAAAACCAACGATTTCGATCCGGATTGCAGTTCCGGTCCATTTTTTGCCCACCCCTAATTGTCGGTTCATAAATTATTAAACATACTATTAATTCAAACGTTCTTGGTGTTTGCTACATAATATGTTACATATGGAGTCAACTTTCGATGCGAAAGCACATGTATTCGAAGACTATATCAAATGATCGATTGTGTGGATCGATTTTGAAAACTATGCAGCTAATTTGACCTGCGATTGCATAATGGATTCCGAGCTCGACGAACGAGAGCTCAATGAAATGACATGAACGGGTACAAATTTTCGGGAATTATGGCATTTAAATATGAATATTTGATAATATTTTCTTAACATTATTATTGACAAACTATGGAAGCATATACTTGAGATTTACATGATCTCTTGCTCAATTGTTCAGCCCTCTTGTCTTGTGGACCAAGTCCACTTTCTCCCAAACCAGCTACCAGCCCACATCTTTTTCGCAAACCCAGCCGACCTTCTACCCGGCCTATTCGTCACACACCCGACCCCCGAGAATCGGCCAAAACTTTAAATTTCGACAATGGACATATCGTATTTTATTTTGTAGTGATTTAAACGGCCTCACATTTCTCAATTATACCATAAAAACAACATGAATATAGGCACAAAAAAACATCGCCAAGAGCGTTAAAATGAACAATTGAAGCGAAAATCAAATCGAATCAAATTGAACTTAATTCTCAATTGTACGTTACAATTAAGTTTCTTCCTTTTTCTAACCATTGAAGACGAAATGTACCAGATTTTTTGTTAACCTATGAAGTCGGCCGGATCTGTGAAAGCTTTTGATCGAGTAACATTAATTATCTCCTTATTATAACTTTTTATTCGAAGAAGAGCAAGTTTATGCGGCGATGCGAATCGAAATTGACTTTTGATGCCCATGAATATTTTTATCTATTTTATTAACTTTAAGTTTTATATTTTTAAAATGATTTTAAATGTTTTATAGCGTTGATTTAAATGCAATTTGTTTTATTATTTCAAAAGAAAAACAAATTATGTTTCATACTTTTTTTGGATAAAAGATCTTTCTATAAAAAAATGTAACGAATCAAGACCTAGTGATAAGGTTTGAGTTTTTGAGCGTTAATGTGTAAATCAATAACTGATCTAATTGAATTGCTATTAATTTATTAAAATATAAATAATTATTTATTATATTTATGATATCATTATTATTTGTTTATTCTAAATTATAAAGTCACCACCTTTTCCCATTTTCAATTGAGATGATTTAAGAGTAGTCCAAAGCGATTTGAAGAACAAGAAGACGGAAAGTTTCCACCGATGAAGCAAAAATGTTCAAAACGAGTCATGTTCGACTACTTTTGTCTAGCAGATCTTTTGAAAAGTCGAACAATTAGGGGTGTCGTGGTGCGAGTAGATTCATTTTTTTTTTTAAATTCAATTCGGAACCGGTTCATTAGAAAACCATAAACGAACCAAAAACAGACCATATTTTTGCATTGTCCTTCGGTCCGGTTATGCTATTTCCTAGCTAAAGTTAGAAACAAAAAAATTATAGCATTCATTGATCGAAATAATATCATGGAAACAATTATAACAACATTAAATCAAATTTTAAACTTGGATAAAATTTTCATAGAATTTAATCATTAAAAACCTACAAATTTTATATCGGTTTGGTTCTGAATTTAATGATTTTACTACATTAAACTCTCGCTAAATTAATTATGGATAATACAAGGACCTATAAGTAGTTGTTAGATGTGAAGAACAAGAACCTACGAAAACTGAAAAAAATGTGACATTTTTTTGGTTCATGTCCGGTTTTAGCCACTCTTGCGCCTTTCCGAGTGGCAGAAGCTAGAGTTTTAACTGCATCTTGCGATTCTCCGTTACCTGAGAATGGCTCATGGCCTCCATTTTCACGGTTGCTTTGGCCGTGGAAGGCGATCCATCGGACATCTCATCTGGTTTTTATTTTTGGACGAAGCAAAATAGAACAAGGTTTGCTTACTTTGGAGCATCTTTATGTCACCAAATCTGATTCCGAGACACGTGTCGGTGTTGTCCGTGGTTGATGTAAAAGAGGGGGGGTTTAGGATGAACAAATCTTTAATTTCAACAAACTCTTCGATGTTCGTTATTCTTCTTCCTTAATCATATCCAGCATAATTGTTTCAGTATCTGAGAGAAGATCAAATGGCGAATCACGAAGACCTCCCCATCCCCGTCTTCTCAACCTTGGACCCCGTCTATGGCGGCGCCTCTCTGCTCGAAGAAGCTCAGCTTCGGTTCGATGTCTTGAAATCTAAGTTTCTTCAGGTCTTCGGTCACCCCCCTGAGGTTTTCGCTCGCTCTCCCGGTACTCTTCTTCTCCGCCTAGCCGGCTGCTCTTTCCGATTCACTTCTTTTCTCTGTAGTTTTGGGCGTGATTTTGTTTGATTCGCTGTAGGTAGAGTGAACTTGATCGGAGAGCACATTGATTACGAGGGATACTCGGTGTTGCCCATGGCGATCCGGCAAGATACTATTGTCGCTATAAGGAAGAATTATGGCGGTGAAAAGATTCTCAGAATTGCTAACGTGAATGATAAATATTCCATTTGCTCGTATCCTGCCGATCATGATCAGGTTTTACTTGAATTCATTTTTGTATATATAGCATTTGAACTGTAAACTTGTATGCCTCGGCATTCAATATTTTTCCCCCCACTTAGAATAGTGCTAAAAGTTTTTGTTGGAATTTGTAATCAAATCGTCACCATCACTTTTGTGATTAGGGCATCAAGGTGATACTGACCGTAGATAGATGTTGATCTGTACACAGGTGTCAAATTTCAAAGTTTCTCTACTTGTCATATAATTATTGACCTTCCTCATTTTGTAGGAAATTGATTTGAAGAATCACAAATGGGGGCATTACTTTATTTGTGGGTGAGAACCTGATCATTTAAGTATTTCTTTTTCTTCTAAACTTTTCTTCCGCTCATGATGTTTTGGACGGAGAGTTGTATTCATATCCAAGATCATAGCATCACTAATTGAATCACATTTTTCGAGCTTAACGTTGCTTGCAGAGTAATTTTTCTTATGGAAACGGCTCCTTGTTTCAGGTACAAAGGTTATCATGAATATGCTAAATCCAAAGGAGTTGATGTTGGCTCACCAGTTGGGCTAGATATTATTGTCGATGGAACAGTTCCTACAGGTGTAATTTCCTTTCGAAGCAATACCGAGTTGTTGGATTTAATAGTTATAGATCTCTCTCGGTCTAATTGAAGGATGAAATTCATTGTTTCTCTAGATGAATTGATAAATTGGGTTTGTGATTTTCTTCAGGTTCTGGGCTATCGAGCTCTGCTGCATTTGTTTGCTCTTCAACTATTGCTATTATGGCTGCCTTTGATGTGAATTTTCCAAAGGTACAATCAAAGCTACTTACTTGGCCATGATTAATCACATGCTATCAGGTTTATGAATATCTTAAAACTATTCAGTACCAAATTTTAGTTTTACCATGATTGTAAGACGTGAAACTTGAAATTTGTATATTGTTTTCCTTGTTCTTTGTACATTTATTTCATGTGCATCATGATAATAAGATTTTTCCGCAATCGAACAGAAAGAAGTTGCCCAGCTTACATGTGAATGTGAAAGACACATTGGTACACAATCTGGTGGAATGGATCAGGTGTGTGATTTTACCTCTATACAATCTTGAAGATGTGGAATTTTTGCATATTATTAAAAAACACAGAAAGTAAGTACCTATCATATTTTATTCCATATTCTAACTTTTTGGCTACTTTTTTATAATCTTTTTTCCATTGTTGAACTTGATTTTTTACAATCTATTTTTTTTATCAAACGGGGTTTCTTGGATTGGAATACTATGAAAAATAGAAAGGTCTGGTTTACGAAGTTTAATTATGCAGTCTTTTGATCAGATAACTTTTTTTAGTATTGTTTTAACCAGCTGAGTTTATGTGATCTTGGAATTTTTACTTATGACAGTTCTTAGTTGCCCTAATCTACAAATTTCTTTCAAATATAAATTGAGAGAACCTGTAATAACATGAACTATGTTAACAATTTTGTAATTGTAAGGCGAGGCTATTACTTTTTGGTCTTTCTCATCTATCCATTGTTTCTGGGGGCGTGTATACATATAAATTTTCTGAAAAAAAAAACAGAGGAAATATAATTAAGATTTAAGTCACTACATAACTTGCGTTGTAGCAAAGCAATGCCTTCAGTTATGATGTTATTACATTTGCAGGCAATTTCAGTTATGGCCAAATCTGGATTTGCAGAATTAATTGATTTCAATCCTATCCGAGCCACTGACGTGAAACTTCCTGCTGGGGGAACTTTTATCATAGCTCATTCTCTGGCAGAATCTCAAAAAGCTGTCACAGCTGCTACAAATTACAATAATAGAGTTGTTGAATGTCGGCTGGCTGCAGTAAGTTTTCTTTTCTTAATAATTTTCCGTGGAAGAAAGTTCTTACTATTTCATTCAAAGACAATAATAAATTGGAAAAGATTTCAAAACATACTCACCAGATTTTTTTCAGATTGTACTTGCGATAAAGCTTGGAATGAAACCGCAAGAAGCGGCATCGAAAGTGAAAACACTGTCTGATGTTGAAGGGCTGTGCCTATCATTTGCTTCTAGTCGTGGTTCTTCAGATCCCGTCGATGCTGTAAAGGTATTTTGTTTTAATCGTCTTGCAATTTCAAAGTTGAAGAATTATTGCTTATTCACAATATTATTATTATAAATTAATACAATGTTTTTGCAAAAGGCGCTATTGAAGGAGGAACCTTATACTGCCACAGAGATTGAGGAAATCACAGAAGAAAATCTTGCATCAGTGTTGGGCAATTCTCCTACTTCATTGGAAGTGTTGAAAGCTGCAAAGCACTTCAAGTTGCATCAGGTACCAACCTTATGAGTTATAGAACTATATAGCTGTCTGAAATTAACAAAAGATGTTTCTTTTCAGAGAGGCTCCCATGTCTATTCTGAAGCCAGAAGAGTTTATGCTTTTAAGGATACCGTATCATCAAATTTAGAGTATGTTCTACATATTAATCGAATCTCCATCACAAGCACTGGATAAAGAATTATTTGTGATCGATAACCTCATCGAATCTAATGTTTTTTTTTACTGCCATTTCCAGTGAGGAGGACTTGTTAAAGAAGCTTGGTGATCTTATGAATGACAGCCATTACAGCTGCAGTGTCCTGTATGAGTGCAGGTATCTGTTTATCAACAATCTTTTTCTATCTGAACCTCTACCCTTGACATTTTGAGCATGATTAATTCTGGAAAATGAGCTACCATCGTAGTTTTATATAATTAGGAATTTTTTCAATTGACACTTTCATTGTATCAATCGATACATTAAAATATAATTGTTTTTCAACTGACACCTTAAATTTCTAATTAATTAATACCTTAATTAGACAATTATCAATCGACTTCTTATGGTGATATTTAAGTTAGTTAAATTTTTTTTACAATTTAATTTCAAAATATTATATACTCTCTATTAGGATTATTGAAATAAAAAATTAGAATGAAAAAAATCTAAATTAACTTGTAAGAAGATTCGTACTAACGATATTTAATGTAAGGATACATGTTCATATAATTTTGAAGTTTAAAATGGGAATTCAAAATATATTCATAGTTTGAGGTGTTGATTGATAGAATTAAAAATTTCAAGGTGTCAATTGAGAAACTCATGTATTTAAGAAATGTTCTTAGTGTCAATTGATGCAATTATATTTACTAGTAACTTTTATGTATGATATGGATTTTGCCGAAAACGATATGCCTCTCTGGCTACATTGGCTTTTGTAGCTGCCCGGAACTGGAAGAACTAGTAAACATATGCAAGGAGAGCGGAGCTTTTGGGGCGAGGCTGACCGGAGCTGGATGGGGAGGTTGTGCAGTTGCATTGGTGAAGGAGAGCATAGTCCCCCAATTTATCCTTAACTTAAAGGTCGGATTTCAGGAAATAACTATTTTTATTTAGAATGAATATTATAGGGTGATGGATTGTTTTGGGTAATTTATCAGGAAAGGTTCTACCAATCACGAATTGAAAAAGGGATCATCAGCAAGAACGAGCTCGGTCTCTATATCTTTGCTTCCAAGCCATCAAGTGGAGCTGCAATATTCAAGTTCTAATTCTATTTTTGTCTCTCTTTGGTCTTTCCTAGCCTCTCTGGTACAAATAAAGCATCTGAACATATAATTATCTCAACGTTGAATAAAAGCTATTTTGGTCTTTCAGCTCTCTCTCTAAGATTCCTAACCTATTTTACATCATCTGATGCAGAGAGCAACAAAACAACTGCATAGATTTTACAACAGAATAGAAACGAAATAATGAAGTAATGGAAACGAAACAATCAAAAGACGAGAGGTTTGATTACGAATTCAGAAAAGAATCTCAGCTACGCATCAATAATACTGTTCGATGCAATCGTGATCCTTGCTCGACATACGATACTAAGTTGCACCGAGCGTGAGCATGCTCTCTACTCTTCCAGCATAACTCATCCGTCTAAAATGTTTAAAAAAAATAAAAATAACAGAACAGTGACTTGCCTGATGAGATCATGACTTTATGAAACACTAGAAAATAAGAGAAGTAGCTTTGAACAGTTCAAGGCTGGCTGAAAATATCAATACTAACACCACGTGCTGCAACATCTCCCAAATCCCGGCTCCAGCGGCTGCGACTTCATCTCATTCAAAATATGTGGACGATGTCGTAAGCAAATCTATAAATGTTAAGAAAGAACGAGATATACAAATTTACATATTGAAATGGTTCAAAATTTCATATATTCTATAAATAAGCTATTAAGAGAAATCACCTCAAAATTAAAAAGTGTCTACTTAAAATTTTATATTTTTAATATGAATCTATACTGCCCTTAAATGGCCCTAAATTACAAGTACGTGAACATAGCTTGAAATTAAAGTGGAAATTGGTAGGCACTCAAAAGAACAGATGAAGGATTAAATGAACTCTTAACCAAGCTCCCTCAGGACTTAATATGATTATGATTCGTCGTTTAGGCTCTTATATCAGTTAAGTGTTTACAGACCTGAGTTTGAGTGCCAAACACCCATCTCACAAGAAACTAAAGTAGCAAAATTATAAGGTGCTAGCAACAAAAAATGAGAAAAGAAAAGAAAAGGATACGTCCAGAACAGCACGAATGACTGCAACAAAGAAAAAAGTTGATCAGATAAATGAGAAAAGGCATTACTAATCTGAAAAAATAACTATAGATTAAATATCATGGTGGTGACATTCAATGAAATAAGTATGGCCGCAGTGAGGAAGGAGACATAGCTAGCTACAATTACGAGCAACAAAATATATGGTGAGCAAGTTTAAAATGCTAGCGCTCCAAGAGAATAATTATGCGCAAATAATTGTTTAGAATACCGGTGAAACGTTACCATGAGTTGGAAAAGAAAGTTAATGTATAACTCACGTTTGCCACAAAATGTATTTATGGTTGCTCAACGTCTCTTATACATGGAAAAGAAAAACTAAGATCATAACGATTTTCGTCAACCCCAAAGAAAGATTGATGATTTGAAGCAAAGACAATCATTTTCTAAGGTGATTACCATGATTTATAACTTTTCTATGGAAAAATGATGATCGCACACAATAAAGGGGACTGCTAATCAACTAATTTGAGGGAAATGATGTTGGAGTAGTAACATTATTCACTCATTCTTCTGCAACTACAAAATGAGAATAAAAAATTGACTCATATCATACGAGTGGCACAAGAATAAAGAGATGGCTATTATCACAAGGAGAATTGAGCTCCACACCTACTGGCTAAAACATTTAAAAGTGGAGGAAAAAGGCCTAAAATTAGAGAAATCTTACCATGAGACCACCCAAGAACCCATCAAATACGATTTGATTCCAGGAATCAAAATATGAATGAACAGAAACTTTTGCCTTGGCTATAAGTCCAACTGAAGTAATAGCCATGACTAGAAAATAAAAGACAAATCCGGTCAAGCTTGTAAATCCCAATATTCCAGCAATCACACCACCAATTATCGACATAAAAGTTCGGCTGCAATTAAAAACAAAGATTTTGATTCATCAGTAACCCAAAGTAAATAAAATACTGGCAGGCTGCAGACATGCCACATGATTTTCAGTCGAGTTTAGCAATCATCAACCCAAGACGGCTCATTCTGAAGACAGCCAAATCATAATTCAATGAAAATAAACACAGCCAAATCATTCTGAAGACGGCTCATTCTTCTACGGCAACAGAGTAGATTGGGAATTAACGGATGCTTAAGAAAAAACCTGTAATAAATAATTTTCATGTTGCTTTGCAAATTCTCCGCATTGAAGATAGGTATGTCGTTGGCATCAGTTGCACTCGATTTGTTTCCAGATGAATTCGAATCGTTACGCGCGGCCATAGCTAGTTCTCGAAAGAGCGATCTCACAAAACGTGGCTATTGAAAAATCGAAAAAAGTCATCCAAAACAGAATCGAAGAAAGTAAGGAACAATTTCAACGTAGATTAAAGAGCAGATCAGGACAAAAATCAAACCTTCAAGACAGATTGAAAAGGGAACCGTGGATGCGAAGACGATCAAATCAAAGCTTCGTTCAGCCAGAGCGTAAATCAAGTACGGAAACCTCAGCTAGGAAACTAGTCTAGTAGTAGAAGGAAAGCCGGTTTGGGGGTTCCGGTCGAACCAGATCGAACAATATATCAAATAGCCAGATTCGATTTTCCGGCCCAGACACGGTTCAACTCACTTGTATCCTCCGCTGGGGCTAATAAAAGTTGCCTTACTGTCAGCAATTGATAAATAATGAACTTTCCCGTTAAGGACCCGCAAAGATCCTACGGGTGGGCATGCCTGGTCCGGTTTTTGGATAAATCGGAACTAGAACCATGAAATACAACGCGATTCTAGCTTGTCTCGATCAAGTTCCACATTAAAAAAATAAAATTAAAAAATATGTTTTTGTTATATTTGAGTCGAGTTTTGAGTGATTAAACCGCATTTGAAGTCGATTTTTTAGTTTAAATCGATTTTTATTTGATTTTCAATTAAATTTATTTAATTTTAAATTATTTTTTCACTTATAGTCTGATTTCAACTTCGTGAATTTTAAAAATAAGGACAAGAACCAAACCAAAACAGGTTGTTTCGGTCAAGATCGCGATATCTGTTTAGTTCGGGCTCCTGCATTAAAACACGATTCGTAGAATCAAGATAAAAACCGGAACAAAAAATGTGTGAAATCAGTCAGAATCACTTCATCTGACAGACTAAATCACAAGAACCGGACCAACACGAATTTGATGAATTTTCCGGCCCCAAAAGTTGAACCTCAACCCTACATTTCAGTTCAACTAACTCTCACAACATTTCAATAAAACTAAACAGATTTACATAAGACAGCCACGAAAAACCAGAGCATCAAAAAGAGGTTCAGAGACCGACCATGAGATACAAGAACAGAATAAATCTTCATTTCTTGACGAGTTTCAAGCCATATTGAATTATAAAAACAGATGATTCCTACAACACAGAAGCAATTTCATGCATAAACTACTTACAAACTTACATCCACAACTTAAGATGAGAAAACAGTGCTTTTAACAGCATGAGCCGAAAACCAAAGAGGAAGCGACAAATTATTCTTCATCGAATACATTTCTTTCCAAACCCGACGCTTCCGGTGATACACCAATACCTGCTTATGTGTAGCTAGAATTAGAAACACATATTCGCCCGTTTGGCTGATCGGAAATATGCCCGGCATCATTCCTCTAATGCATCTAAGGCTCACCATATCGACCATATCCCATTCTTCCTTTTCATGGTCGATCAAAACCCATATTTTCATCCAAGCTTCGGAAATTTGGATCACAGACAAGCAACCATCCACCTCCAACAGGTAGACCCTGGAGCTAGACGAGGAGCTGATTTCATCCGGTAATTGAATTTTTCTCCAAATATCGCAGTCTAAATCGAGCGCAGCTATACCCGAGCAGCTCCCCGTCAACCAATGGAGAGTGCCATTAACGAATACCACTTGATTTATGTTCATATGGGTGAAATGATCATCTCGAATGGAGACAAACTTCCTCCACTTGTTCGATTCTGAATCGTATACCAAGCATATAAAGGTTCCATCTGGCCTGTGACTAAACCTTGCCGTGATAACCGGCCAAAACAACGTTGAATTTGTGAGTCGATAAATCGCAGACTAAACCGACAAGAGTGGCTTCGTAATCTGGATAAAATCGGGTCAAAGGTCTTTCCCTGATCTTTGGAAGCATCTTTAATTGGCGTGACATTGGATTGCAGATATAGAACACACATTTGTCGGAAATGCTCGAGCAACATAGCAATCCATTTCAGGAAGCCTTAATCCTAACTCTATCTTTCAAGAAGTCCAAAGAAAATTCAGAAACACCCTTCCGATTGTCTACGCAAATCAACCGTGATTTGAACTCCGATGAATTGGAAATCTCTACTAACACCATCGGATTTTTAACAGCGATTTCATCATACATTCGAACGAAATACTTGTCTGAAACTAAACTGTACCATGATTTACAAACAGCTTTGCTTTTCACAAGAGACTTGACGGGCAATCTTGATAGAATTTGGAGAACGATTTCGAAGGGAAAAAACTCATCCGTCGAAGAATTCATTATTCTCGGAAAAACATCCGAATCTTAGAAATGAAAAAATGCCCATATTAGAACAAATCAAAAGAAAAGGTCTGAGTAGTTTACCCGTCGAAAATATTGATATGGGCAATAGACAATACTTCGTTTAAATTCATAAACCAGCTTTCGCTTAACATTCCAGAAGCTCGCCGATAACGGTTGAAAATCTCAGGGTTTGGAGGTCAAGTACTGTCGGAGGGAGATCGGATGGAAAGAAACGAAAGGCGAAGAATCTAACGGTGGAATGAAATAGACAAAAATGTTGGAAACATTCAACTAAATTAATCTGAAAATTAATTCTTCACATTCTTGTGTACTAAATAAAAATACTAGATTCAACCTAACAATATCAATAAAATTCAAACAAATAATCAATCAATAAACAAAGATGAGACATCAATATTTTAATGTAAAAAACCCTCTAAATCGAAAGTAAAAACTACAGGCAAATAGTCACCGAATCAAACATCTACTTTGTTAAATAATAGGTACACCAATTCTCTCTAGATCGTCAAAGTAGAGAATTATAATAACTCATCAAGATCAAACAACAATATTTAATTTAACAACTAAAGAGATAGAGGATAAACGACTATAAAAATAGCAGTTCTGTTTTATCTCAGCAGACAGTCTTAAAAAGCACAAAATACAATCTTCACCGTTCAAAACATACCTATGTGTCCTACTGTCAAAATTTCAAGCCGATCCAACGGTTGAATATGGAGAAAATGAAAATCAATTTTTATAGTGCATAGAAATCTGAAATACCTTTTTATTTATATCTTCTCTACATATTTTCTTCAAGACTGCTCTCACTCTTACACTTAATCTAGCAGTCTTATTTTCTTTTTATTTAGGTTAAGATGTCCTAATGAGCTTAAGTGGTCAAGTCCACAAAAATAGACTTGACCCAACAAGCAACAAACATGCAACTTGGATCGTAATTAAACAGACAAGCAACAAAAATAGACTTCAATTTTTGTTGGATTACTGAAACCTTAGATTATTTACGTCATTAACAAATTATTTAGGATAATAATCTATTATATCTTTTAAAATTAAAATACAATTTATCCCCTAAAATTAAAAGATAATTCCAATAAATACCTTAACTTTAAATATTATTAATTGACATTTTAAATTTTATTATAATTTTAATAAGTAATTTGTCATTATCTTTTTTATTTTAATATATCTGCTAATAATTTCTGTCAATTTTATTAAATTTCACAGGTTACTAAGAAATAAAAAAATAGAATAATAAAATTTCAATTACATTTAATTTAGTTAAGCTTAGAAAAAAAAAAGAATTTTGATAAAATCACAATATTTTTAATCTATTTTCACAATTAATTGATTAAATGTATTAATTAAATTGATAGATTGAGTAACACACAAACTAGTCATTTGGTCACATAAATAATTGAGCGTGATATTCATTACATTATAAACAAATAAATTAATTAACTTTATTAAAGCAACTCATAATCTACTAGAGGGAAAAAGTAATTCCATAACTAACCCAAGTAAGTTAAAGTTAGGTTTATTTTTCGAATCACCGGACACGTGGAAACAGAAACAAAACAAGTGAAGTTTCAAACCGAACTAAAGTAAATCGGTTTGCAAAGGTTTTCAATTTCCGGGTTGGTTATGGTTTAATGTAGGTTGGTTATATTAAACTCCTAAACCCTAAGAAGACCAAAAGAGACGGATAAAAGCTCTTAGGGTCTAGGGTAACAGCCCTCAAACCCTAATCTTTGTATTATCCGAAAGCCTCACGCAATCGAAGAATTCTATGTGTGTTGAACAAGTAGTGACATATTTCAATGTGTTGTAAGCTCTCTCGTTAGCTACGTAATTTCTGTTACAGTCAGAATTATTCTTATAAATAACATGTGTTTTGGACCACCCAAAACATTGCTCGTCTTTTTATAAAGCACGTGCCTTTTTTAAATGCCGCCGCCGTCTCCGTCTTCCTCCTCCCCTCTTTCAAACCTTTTCTTCACACTGTTCACAACTCACACGTGCTCCAGTCCCCGCTCACACGTCACTTTATTTTTTAAATTTTAGAAATATTTTAATATTTTAAGCTCATATAATTTAAATTTTGAAGGATTAACTCATTGTATGAATGTTAATTTTAAATTGTTCGTCGATTTTGTTATCAATTTTATCAATTTTGTTAATTTTAGTAACTTGCATAGAACTAGAATAGTTGTTGTATTAAATTTACATTTTTATATAACTCAATTAACTTTGTAAAAATTAAGAATTGTTCACTAAATTATAATCTTTTAACATCTTTTATCGCAATTAACTATGAAATATGTTAACTAAATTAACGAACATCGTCAAAATTAACGAAAACATGATGATAACTTTTAAGGAGTCTATTGTTGACTTTTAAATTTTGAGATATTTGATGTAACCATTAAAAAACATGGCACGTTATTTTTGTTCATCCTTCTCTTATAAAATTAAATTTCCAGTAGCATTTTAAGCAATTATTAGTTCGATTAATACACCACGATCTATTACATGATGACTAAATTATTATTTACACCACCACGATTATTTTAAAATTGGGTGACATAATTGGATTTCCAAAAGCACCCTTACAAGAAATGAAACTAGCAGAACTAGGTTCGACGTCTGCGTTGTCCTAATGTGAGAGTTGTTATTCCCAATATTAAAATAGCTACTTGAAATATTAGGTAAATATCTTAGGTTTTTGAGCTGATTAGACAATTGTGATTTGGGGGCAGGATAGTGATTTTGATTTTACGTACAAAGTATCAGCACTATTGTTAGCACTGGCCCACTTGAGCTAGTCGAGAGTTACTATTAGCAGGTCTAAGGGTGGGGCCGTGGCATAATCTCGAATGAAAGAGGCAAAGCATCGTACTTCCATGCCGTTTGCTACCACAGGATGAGATTGCGTTGCCCACGCTCGTCTTTTTTAGATTGAAAGAGACACATGAACTGGGCTAATCGAGAAGATTAAGCTATATAGAACCCTTAATCACTGTAATTAACACGATTTTTGGTGTATTTTTGAAGAAATTAATCGAAAGTTTAAGCTTCGAGATGTGAATAATTCAGAAGCGGAAGGGGAATGGTTTTCTGTGTCATTTACTGCTTTTCTTGATTTTGTTTCAGTTTGATTTATAGAACGGTGCTGGTAAGCTGCTGCTGTAAGAACCAAACGTCGTCGTCGTCTTTCCACAGGTCGTCGGCCGTCGCGTCGCCGCCGTCCATTAGCCACTGCTGATGTGAGGGATCCATATTTTCGTAGTCCGGTTCTGCCTGATCATGGTTGAAGCAGACGGCCCGAGGACTCGCCGTGAAATACGACATCGGATAATCGGCTATCGGGCCGGTATGGAAGTTCTGGATTTGATAGTAATACGCGTCCGACGCCGGTGAAACATGAGCGCCGAAGGATTCCGTCGACGCTGAGGCGCTGGAACTCTCCGGCGTGTAACTGTGGTTGACCATCTGAAAGTCGAGAAATTCTCCTTTAACGGCGTTGGGATGGTAGTTGGTTGTCATCGAGACGGCCACATCGGCGCAGCCGACCATTAAGGGAGCGGCGGCGGAGGAGGAGGAGGATGACGGTGAAGCGGCGGAGGTCTGGATGCGTTCGGCGAGCCTTGGCATCCACAGGTAACGCATTGTGTCCTTAAATTGCTTGCTGTTTACGTCGCATTTGAGTTGCTTGGCATGTTTTTGGACACGGGTTCGCCAATAGTTCTTGATCTCGTTGTCCGTTCTTCCCGGCAAATGCTGCGCTATTTTCGACCATCTGATGATTAACAAAGGGCAAAGATCAAAACCCAGCTAAAATTATAAAAAAAAAACACACAACGTCGTAATCAGAAACGGATAATCTCGTTATAAACCTGTTTCCCCAACGAGAATGAAGCTCGAGAATCATAAGTTGTTCTTCCAGAGTGATGTTTCCTCGCCGGACGTCCGGCCGGAGGTAGTTCAGCCACCGCAGCCTGCAGCTCTTTCCGGTTCGTTTCAGACCTGAAGGAAATCGAATCAAATGATCTTAATAAGACTCTAAAATTCAGTCATTAGAGATCTGTCATGTAAGAACCCACTATATCTCTTCTTTTACTCTATGTCTTCCTTTACCTGCGCAGCGAGCGAGAGAGTTCCATCTGCCTTCGCCATGTCCGGCGATGTAGTTGATGAGGGTGATATCTTCTTCCACGGTCCAAGGTCCTCTCCTCAAATCCATGTCTTCCTCCATGTTTTGAACGACGGAGCTGCTTTCCATCCCCGTGGCATCCATTTCCTCAAGAGGGACAACTGATTGATTGAAGCCGAAAGCGCTTTTCAAACTCCGGAATTACAGAGATTGAGAGAGAGAGAGAGAGAAAGAATTATCAGAGGAGGAGAACTGTGGGGTTTTATAGATTAGAAAGGCATTTGAAAATGGGAGAAGAGAAGAGAGAAGAGAAGCGTAGAAACTAGAAATGGGAGAGAAAGAATTAGGCTTAACCATGGTTAACCAGACACTTAACCATGGTTAACTAGACACTTAACCATGGTTAACTAGACACTTAACCATGGTTAGTTTTAATAATTGGAATTCTATTTCAATTTCGTAAGATAGAAAGAAACTGAAATAGTTCGAATGAGTTTTTTTATCATTAATCAGCATAGCATGTTTTAAGCATAGTTCAATGCAAGCTCTGACCTAAATTAGAAAATATTGTATTAGCACGTTCAGATGACCTACGTGATATATCAAATTTTAAAAGTTGAACTCTCTCGCTCGCTTAAATTATAATATATTATTTAATATCAATTTTACTTTCAAGATGTCCATCAAATTGATTAATTTTCATCCATTCGGTTAACTTCATGATTTTGTGTGAAATAGAAGTTGTACTCATTGTCAATGTCTTAACAACATAAAGTCGTCATCAAAATGCAATCCTTTTAACTTTCATCGTCATCAATTAACGGAAGACGCTAACCAAATTGAAGGTCATTGGAGTCATAACACTGGGATGTACGTTAAAATTATGATAATTCAAGGTGATAGTCCATTAGTAACCTAATGCATCTATTTCCATAACTTATTAAATTGATAACAACTTTTATTTATGATGATATTTTTTTATTTTAATAGTTTTAATTTAACAATAATTTATTTCCAATACAATTTCTATGTAAAATTGTTTTTTTGTGAAATTAAATTCCTTCTACATCACAAAAGTTAATACATCAATATATGTTCATTTAACAAACCGATCGAATGTGGGCATCGTATCGATGTTTCTTAAATGAAACATACACGACCGAACTGCATAATTGAGAACTCCCATGATGAATATAGAAGTAAAAAATGTTCTTTGTTCAAGCGCCACTCGCTATATATACTCAAGGGGTCTTATGAATTTTTTTTTACATAAAAGTGAAAACGATGATTGTTTTATAGGCAAATCGTAGTTTAACGAAAATTGTTTTATAGTTGAAAGATCGAATATTTTCTAATCACACCCAGAAAACATTACCCGAATCGATATTTGTACGGTCACTTCAATTATTTGATCATGGAAATGATAATTTGGTTGCATTGAGTAAATGGGTACTCTACTAAGCTTGAGATCAACTGAATATAGTTTTTACCGAAACTCGGATAAAAGACTCTAAAAAAACCTGAATTTATAGGGAATAAATCGAGAAAATTCCGAAATTTGAAAAAATTAATATAAATTGCATGATTTAATATAAATTGTTTTATTGCCAAAACTGAAATAATTTATTAAAAATACTTAGACTATCCAAAAATATTGAAACTTTAACGATGAACTCTTATAATATAATCATTTAAAGTTTAAAAATGTTTTCGAACAAAATCCCCAAAAAATATTAAAATTATGAGAAGTTTTTAATAATATATATATTTTTAATAAATCATACAAATGCATACAAATATATTTGCTTGGACCTTTTTTTTCATACCAATTTTTGAATATGAAAAAATATTAAAAAGTGTTCATCCCAAAAACATTAAATATTTATTATATTTATTATAAATTTGAGTTTTTTCGATCTATTTTTTATAAATTTGTAGTTTTTAAGACTAAAATTTAACTGATCTATGTAAAATTTGAGTTTTTCCGATCTATTTCTTATAAATTTGTAGTTTTTAAGATTTTCTTTTACCTTTTATCCTATTTTAGCATTTTTACTATTAGCGACATTAATTTGTTTTTCATTGCATAAATTAATTAATAGAGTTGAATAAAATGATCTACAAATGTCATTAAACATTCCTAATCAATAAAAATAAAAGAGGGTTGGGTGGGACCATGTATATTGTATGCATATAATATAGTATATTATATAATTATGGTCCACATTCCACATGTAGATTGGCCATAAATCTAGATGCTACACTTTACTATTAAATTTCCTCCCCTCCCCACCAATATCTTTCACATACATTATTCTAATTTTTGGAAAATTTCCTATAATTTGCTTGAATTTAAAATTATCATGACCGATTTTGATTAAGTTTTCGATCTAATATTGCGTAGATGCTCTAGGTTGCACGAAGTTTTTGTATGTGATTTCCTCTTTGAATATGAAGTAATTACAAAAGAAAAAAGAAATTAAATTAGATTGCACATTTCGCACATTATATTCGAGATATTATCACCCCACTTAATGACAAAACTAAGTGGGGTGATAATTAATGTGACATTTATGAAAATAATTAAGAAGTAGCTTTACGATAGTTGAAAATTCCCTTTTGAAGTAGCACTTAGCTACAAATAATAGAGATCCTCGGTGGATACATGATTAAATTAGAGGACCTTCCCAACCAATGTCACCATAAAATCAAATAGTGTTTTTGAAAAAACTCTCGAGTTTTCGCATTTCAATTGGAATCCATCTAATTTTAACTCATAAATTACTAAAATTTCGGGTAGTTGACCCGATTTTGTTGATGTTATATGTTGCATTGAAAACTTTTCAAGCCATGATCTCTAATATATTACGGTTTTCCATGAAACAAGGGCACATAGTTGAATTGGTTTGATTTCAGGGGACAAACTAAAACCGAACAATGAAATAATGGTTGGTTTGGGATCGAAATCGAAGCCGTAAATTTTAAATACTTTTAATGGTTTAATTTTGTATTATTTTATTAGATTTAAGTCAACTTTGTGCCGAACTGCAGATTAATTTGAGTATGTCCTTATTAAAATTGTTTTGGAATTACATTTGGGTCGATATTTGCGGTCCACTTCCTACAATTATTTCGTCTCTAAAATCCCGAACCAAATGGTGATTTCAAATATTTATGTTAACAATTAGTTATGGTTTTGTTAAAGATGGGAACATACTTAACGAATAATACGTAACCAATAGTATCGGTTGAAATCTCACTTTCTGATAAGATTGTACAATCTCATGTCGCATCTAGTGATGTGGTTTAGGATTTGTCATGCGTTGTGAGATTCATTATTTTTAAACACAACGAATGTAAGATAAAACAATGCTATAAAAAACCAAACGGTAATCCATGATTAGTTCGATTTGGTTTCAAGTTAGTCTTAATCTTCTCTAGTGATACGATCTCCGGTGAAATTATTGAGGCCGTGCTCGAACCCTGTCAAATGTGACGGGGCTTAATAGGGTACTCTTGTACTTATCAACCATAAATATCATTATTTCGTGTTTATTTTATTTTTGAGTAGAGATAAAGTGAGTTACGCAAGCTACAAGTTGAGGTATCAAATATTAATTTATTTAATTATAATGAAAATAATAAATATAAATAAATATTTATTATATTTATTGAATTAATCATACTTTAACATATTAATATCTATAATTAAAAATAGAATTATTATTTACTTAATTGTATCGACTTCTTCTTTAAGAACAAGTCAAACGCTATATGTCCAAGTGAAGATCGAAAGAAATAGGTTTGATCATCCATATTCAAACTCAAATAGAAGACAAACATGTTGGTTGAACCGGACCAACTAAATTTTATTCTGCATAATGCATGCCATTAAGAAACCGATAGAGATGCAAAATCGATGGTAATTGAACCAAACATGTTTGTTGAACCGGTTCTATGATCCCGGTTCTGAATACCGTTGCTTCCCTGTCCAAGAACTACCTTTGTTTGATTGGATTCATGTTGTTGGGCCTGTTTTATTACTTGGCCCAGTCATCTTCTTCCAAAAAACAACCAGTGTTTAATTAATTGATTCGGTTCAACACTGATCGGAATTTCTGGGTTCATAATCAATTCCCAGAAACACAACTCTTGAATTAGGCGAGAAGATCGAAGAGATTTTTACCGGAAATGAGTACAAATTCAATTTTAGTTTCTTTCCCAAAGTGGCTCCCTCCCCCGCCCTTTATACCCGATCCTCCTCCGCCATTGTTGTTCAAACGTTTTATCTTCTCAGATCGGAGATTGTTGTAGTTCAGTCTGTTTTTCGAGTTTCTAAGATCATGGGTTTTTCGAACCTTGCCTTTCTGGCTGTTTTTCTTATGGCCATTGCCGGCCTCAGTTCCGCCGCCGTATACGATGTCGGCGACGCCGCTGGCTGGACTAAGAAGGCTTCCGTCAATTACACTGCCTGGGCGGCTTCGAAGAAGTTTTTCGTCGGAGACACCATAGGTTTTTTTAGTGGTTTAAATTATTTGTTTCTTGTCTCTAATCTGAGAATATTTTAAGGTTTTGGTCGATGGTGGTTGCAGTTTTTAAGTACGAGAAAGGCGAAGCGTTGCTGCGAGTGAAGCACGGCGATTTCAAGAAATGCGACACGAGCAATCCCCTGGCCAAATTCTCCTCCGGCGAAGACTCTTTTCCGTTGAGGAAGCCGACCCATATGTTCTTCATCAGCGCCGTCTACGGCGACTGCATGGCCGGACAAAAGGTCGATATTAAGGTCGTCGCCGCCGCGCATTCTACGCCGACTCCGTCAACGTCTCCTTCTCCTTCTCCTTCTCCGGCCGTCCCAGCGTCTCCCCCTCTTAGTCGAAACTCCTCTCCTTCCCTGAACGCCGCCGGTGGACTGATTTCTACCTGCATTTTGGCCGTCATTCTTCTTTTTGTCGAACATTCTCCGGCGAAGTTGATTTAATATCTACATTATTTGTGTTTTTTTGGTTCATGTGTGTTAATCTACTGCATTTCGGGAATGTTTAATTGGGTTGTAACGAGGATAATTAGAATCACTTAATTCCTCTTTAAATCTACTCTTTCTTGTTGATACGTTTTTGCCTTTAATAATTATAAATATATTATGGCAATATTAATTATGGTTCCTACTCATTGCCAACCAACTATTTTGTTTCCTTTTTGAACGCTTAAATATTAATTAATTTATCAAAAATAAATCGGGGCATGTATTGGCATTTAGGCATGTTCTATCGCGTTTCATTTAATAAAAATATATTCGCGTCACTATTAATTAAATAAAACAAAGACCGGACCGGACATCATCCATCTCTAATTTTAAGCGCGTGCGATCCAATTCTAAGTGCAATTTGCTGCAAATGAGCAATTGTTATAGAATGACAGTTTAAGGAAGCAAAGTAGAGTAATATGAAAGGAACATGGTCTTACAAAAGAACAGACATCTTGAGACTTTTGCCTAGATATGAATAGGCTTGTCGTAGGTGGCCATGGCTGCTTCCTTAATCGCCTCGCTCATGGTCGGGTGGGCATGGCAAACTCGAGCTATGTCTTCGCTCGACGCTTCGTACTGCAATGCCAAAGCGGCCTCGTGGATCAGCTCTCCCGCATTCGGCGACATAATGTGCACCCCTAATATCTTGTCCGTTTTCTTATCGGCCAAGATTTTCACTATCCCTTCCGCGTCGTCGATCGCCTTGGCCCGGCTATTTGCCAAAAGAGGAAACTTTCCGACCCGGTATTCGATTCCAAGTGCCTTCACTTGCTCTTCCGTCTTCCCGACCGAAGCTACTTCCGGATGCGTATAGACGACCCCAGGGACCTTGTCGTAGTCGAAGTGGCCGTGTTTTCCGGCTATGAATTCGACGCAGGCTACCCCGTCTTCCTCGGCCTTGTGGGCCAGCATTGGTCCCGGGATTACATCCCCTATCGCATAAACTCCTCCTACACTCGTGCCGAATCGTTTATCGACCAAAATTCGCCCGGCCTTATCAATGTCCACGCCGATCTTTTCGAGCCCGAGCCCCGCCGTGAATGGTGTCCGGCCTGCAGAGACAAGAACCACATCGGCCTCGAGAACGGTCCGATCTCCGCCTGCCGACGGTTCGAGTGTCAGCTTCACCCCGTCACCGGAAGTTTCAACTCCGACCACCTTCGTTTTAAGCATGAATTTCATCTTTTGCTTCTCTAAAGCCCGCTGGAACTGCTTTCGGACTTCTCCGTCCATGCTCGGAACGATATCAGCAGCAAACTCGACGACGGTTACCTCGGACCCTAGCCGGCCCCACACCGATCCCATCTCGAGGCCAATATAGCCAGCTCCGATGACAATCAATTTCTTAGGAATTTCTTTCAAAGCCAAAGCTCCGGTAGATGATACGATTCTCTTCTCGTCGATGGTAATTCCGGGCAAAGACTTGACGTCGGATCCCGTGGCTATTATTATATGCTTTCCTTTCACGACCGTGCTTCCGCAGTCGATGGTTTCGACCGACACTTCTGAGGGAGATATGAACTTTCCGTAGCCTTTGACATAACTTACTTTGTTCTTCTTAAACAGGCCTTCGATGCCGCGCGTAAGATTACCCACAACTTTGTCCTTCTGTGCCATCATTGCTGATAAATCGACCTCGATGGAAGAAAGCTTCACTCCATGGCTGGCGAATGAATGCTTGGCTTCATGGTACATGTGGGAGGAGTGAAGAAGTGCCTGTAAAAAGCAGCATTAATCCAGCTCAACTTTTTGTTTGTTTTTCTGGGTTCATGCCTATTTCTTTCATTCAAATTCTTGCCATTAATCCTTCAAAAAGGTATAAAATCCAAAAGGCGAAGAGTGAAGTTCAGAAGAGCTTGATTTGATAAAACTTTAGCGATCTTTCAGAAACTTTTAAACCATTCCGAACAGCAAATCGCACAAATTTAGACCAAATGAGCAACAAACGCGAACAAGGACACTATCCATTTCAGATTTTGAAATTCATTCAACCAAGATTGCTGAATCGGCAAAATCAATCAATTACATCATAAGAAGCGCATCATAAATGGGCAATACACTTTAAAAAAACAGGAAAAAGAGGACAATAAATCCACCGCGACCATAAGATTTCATGTCCGAAACAACAATAGAAACTAACCTTGGATGGGATACAACCAACGTTAAGACACGTCCCCCCGAGCGTCCCCCGCTTCTCTATGCAGGTCGTCTTGAGCCCCAACTGAGCAGCCTTAATCGCCGCCACGTAGCCACCGGGGCCACCACCGATGACGACGACGTCATTCTCGTCCGACCCAGACGAAGCAAATCCCCGGCAGAAGGAGTAACGTAGAACATCGGAAGAAGAGTTGGAGAGGCTCCGAGCGAAAACACAAGCCTTCCGTCTAGCAAAAGTAGCCATGGCCCTTTTCCGACAGGAATCGAATAGAAATACGGTGATTCAGAATCTTCCTACGCCAGCGAATTACTGCAAGGCTCGAGCTCTGTTTATAGTTTCAATCTCCAATTATCGACTCGTCGTTCAAGCTCCCTTCAGAAAGAGAACTGAATCACAGCCGTTGATATGGCAACGGGCTATAAATAGACGATGCAGGACAATTGATTACAACCAGAAAAAAAAAGCTTAGACATTTAATAACACCCATTTTCCTTTATTTGCATCAAATTCATACTATATAATAAAAAACACATTTTTATTTAACCCTTTTAAAGCGTTACATATTACACTTTAAAAAACAATATTTTGGATCGATAACAAATATTGGCACGTAGAATTAGTACAATGCATTTCGTGTCAGCATGTAATGGAACATTATGGTATGATTAATAGATACGATTACGTGACAATCTTAATATCTCCAATAATTTCGTCCAAAAAATCAAAATCCGGTTAGAATTGTGACCACAAACACCAAACCATCATCCAGAGCAATGGATGGGAGATGTTTGGCTAGGAAGACTTCTTCCAACACCCATCCAAACACCCTTTTGGCCAAAGGTGTTAGCTTTCAAATATCTTTCTTGAACTATGTTAGATATCAAATATCTTCCTTTCAGTAATACTTTCACCAAGGATAAAATCGTCCAAAAAAAGAAGTGAAACTATTTCTCATTAAAGAATGCAAAAGAAGGCTAGTTTCCAACAATTCTCTCCCAACGGCAAAAATGGCAAGCCTGAGTTAATCCCCTCTAAAATGATATACCTGAAACAAAATCAATGGCTAAGTTAAGCTACTATGACCCGTATCTACTCTCCAATCAACTTGATTCCAACAGCTTCCTCGGTTTACATGGGGGCTCTTTGGGACATGTTAAAGAACCTGAGCCTCTGTGGTCGGCCAGGGCTTGACTCGATTATTCGGCTCGGAGGACGAAAGCTAATCACGATTACAGTCAGATTATCAGAAGTGCAGAGCCGCAGAGCTTCCGCGACCACTTCTTTGGCGCTTTGTTCGGGATCATTATGCCTTCTTAATCCTCGTCGGACTAGACTAACCGCACACTGGCTTGACATAACGTCCCATACACCATCGCAACCAATGATCAAGAATTCGTCCTCCTCAGTTAGCTTAACATGTTCAAACTCAGGTTCGGCAATGAGAGGCGAGGAGGAGCCGAGAGGGAATTTGAAGACCCAATCGCCCAATGCTCGGGTTACTGACAGATAGCCGTTGAGATATCCATCAGAGATGTAGCCGCCTAGTTGCTCAACTCGCTTGCATTCTACTGCATTGCTCGGTCTATGGTCCTTTGACATCTCCACTGCAATCCCTTTTCTGCAGAGAACAGCCCGACAATCTCCGGCATTTGCGACTAATAAATGTCTTCCAAGAAGAAAGGCTGTCAGGGCTGTAGTTCCGCATGAGCTGCTGACGCTGCATTCGTTAGCCATCGCAAGGTCTGCATGTAGAAATGCTTTCCTATGAGAATTCTCCAACTCTTTTAAGAAAAGAGAGTCGATGTTGGATGTTTGGAGTAAATCGGCATCTTCAAAGAATAATCTCAGAGCATTCTTCTTGATGAATGCAGCCGCATCGGGCCCTCCATGCCCGTCAAACACTGCATAGAAAGAACCCTGCAAAGGACAGTTGAAAAGAGAACCTAGGTGAACAGACAAATCATCAATCTGAATATGTTCATCTTCCATGGATTCTCGAGGTCCAATGTCTGTGTAAGAACCAGAACGAATAACCGGGAGAAATTTGGATGCAGAAGATTCTGTAGTCTTTGAAAGACCATGTATCTGAAAGAGGAGAAGGAAAGTTGTAAGCAATCTAAAACTCAATTCGATAGAAGATATCATAAAACCAGGGAAACGCATTCACAACAAGAGTGAGATTACAACATCATGCGACTAATTCTTCAAATAAATCTTCTAACCAATTCCATATGTAGAATTGAAAAACAAAGTTAAGATCAGAGGAGAAGCTGTAAATAGCACGATAAGTACGAACATAGCCAATCTCTTAAGATGGACCACAAGACTTGCGACCAACAAAGTTTTTCACTGAAAAACTACATACATTATAAGAAAATTTAGGTAATCTTTAGAATAAATTTCCCAAAATATATCAATAGAAACATTGCTTCCTATATTGCAGAAAAATTCGAAAGATCTTCGATGCCCAGATACCCACCAAAGTTCCAGGAGACAACCGGCAAAGCAATAAAAGATCCATGCCAATGGCAACAAACTGATTGACTATCGAAGAGCTAGAACGACATAAATTTTCCATACCTCGACACCTAGATACCCACCAAACTTCCAGGAGACGAACAATAAAAACACAAGAACAAGAAACTAGAAGATAATCAATTCAGTCGAGAAAGAGAGAGAAGAGAACATACGGAATCGGAGAGCCGGGCATCGGAAAAAGGCGGTGAAGAAGAAGATTGGGACGAAATAGCGATCTGAAGATTTTGATCATTAGCAACGCAAAGACGGTATTTGACATCAAGCAGAGGAAGATTTTGCTGACAGATGAATTCCGCCTCCGCACCAATTTTCTGGCCGACGATCATCGTAACAAATCCAAGCAGGAAACAATTGTCGTGGCTGATTGAGCAGCAAAACCAATTTTGTGAATTGTGCGTATCGAAACCTACCAAATTCAGATTTGGGGACCGAGGAACTTTCACTTTTAGGGTTTGTTTAAGGAGAAATTGGGAGATAATAAGAGTTTTGGAAAGAGAGGCAAATTATAGGAAGCAATGAGGATCAGGATAATAGAGCCAAAGAGGTGGTATTTAAACCAATCAGATTGCTTTCCCTCATCATCTCGGACTCCTAATTCTACTGGAAACGCTCGTGCGAGGCAGGGGATTTTTTTTTTTGTTGTAATTTCCTTCTAATTTCAGATTGTAAAACATTATATTAATTGAATGATATGAAATTTTGTAAAATAAGATTAATAATTATAACGTTATTTTTTATTTAATAATTTTACTATACATCGTGCCAAATAATAATCAATATAATAAAAATTATAAATAATTATTTAAATTTTAATATATATTTTAATACAATCAATCAATATACAATCTTAATAAAAAATAAAAAAATAAATTTAGAATTACTCTATTTTAAAATTGATTTTTACGGATCATTGCATAACACGTCAGCTGTTGTAGTAACGTTGAATAATAATTTAATTTAATATTTAAATGATTTTTTATTTTGGTTAAAGTAACACGTGATGGTTTAATTGTGTGGAGTGGATATGAAAACTATGTATTATATGAAATAAAGAATAATAATTGGTGAAGGGGCCAATCCGGAAGATGGAAGAAGGGTGGGGTGTCATCCATTAAAAAAAGAGTACGTGTTTGCATCATAGTTACAAATTTCAACTTCCCACATTTATGGTGGTGTGGGACGGTGAGGGCAATTTGAAGCTTATCTGCATAAACAATATTATTTTTCAATTATTTTCGATGAAACCCGACATTAAAAATCATGATTCCTTGCTAATTTAATACACATTAACGCATATTTTAATTAAGTAAAAATAAAAATAATAATGGGTAAATATCAATATATTATTTTTGAACTTCAAAAGTCATCAGTTAAAATTTTAAATTTTATCGAACATCAGTCAACATGTTATTAATTAATTTTAAGCGATGGTTAAGAATAGTAAATGTTGTAATAATAATTAAAATTTTTATTTATCTCGGTTAACTTGGAAAAAACAAAAAAAAATCATCAAATTATAATCTTTTCAATTTTTTATCACCACTAATCGATGAATAATGATAACTAAATAGATGAAATTCATTGAAAAAAATGAACTTGATAACAAGATGTAGTGGTGGCAAACGAGCGAGCGAGCTCAGATTGCTACAGTGTCAGCCGAGTCTGGCTCGAGCTCCGTACAGAGCCCAGCACGCCGGCTCGCTCGAGTTAGCTCAGTAGGAATAAGGTATTAAATTCATTGAAAAAAATAAACTTAATAACAAGATGTCAGTTAAATTATTAAAGTTTAAATATTTTTTTAAAGTTTGAAATATCCATTACAACTACTTTTATAGTTTCCATAGTTCATGGTGCTAATTAATATTTAAGGTATTTTCATCGACCACATTGAAGGACTCTTGACAATCAATGCTTCAGACTTTTAATTTTGCATATAACACTCTCGAAGTTACATTTATAATGCTAATTTATCGTCATACTCAACTATATTATTTATCGGTTGCTCGCCAACGATGTTTGTCAATAAATGCATGCTTAATTTTAAAATTTTAAATTAAATTTTAAGTTTGAACTTGTTTTGCCAAGCGTTCATATCAAACTTGAACCAAATATTTAAATTTAAAGAATGTAAATTAATGCTGAGAGTGTTGTATGCAAAATTAAAATATATGAATTAAACATTGAAGATATTCAGTGAAATTAACCTTGATATTTATTCCAAATTAAATTAACGAATAAAGGATATTCTGGATTTGGGCTTGATTTGACTATTTGTGACTTACAAATTAATTCGGCCATGGAATCATGAATATAATCGTACTTCTATTGAGTTAAGAACCATTGAACCGGTCAAATTCACATAGCCGAGAAGCTAGACCGAACTGGACCGGACCCACAGTTCTTGTTCAAACCAAATTTCTGGTCTAATTCAGCCCACATTCTCAACCCGTGATGGTTTTGTCAACTGTTTCTCTTGTCCTAGCCAACCCAGTCTTCCCAACTACCTTAAACTCTTACTCAAAATTTACACCATCAATCGACAAGCCTCAAAGCCCGACTGGGTCATTTTGCCTTGCAGAAATCGAGCTCCATCGCTGCCAATCGAGCTCGGTTTACTCGCAGCAGATGGGCTGATGCTCCTCTTGGAACTTCTCCCAGAGACATAGAACCAATCTCGGGCTCTGGTAGTGGGCGACAACATAGTTGTTCTCGCATCCGGCATTGAAGAACTTGCCGTTGTTTATGCAATTCATTTCTTTGCAACTGTCCTTGAATCGTTGCACCCATATCCCACTGCCACGTCTTCTAATTTAAAAAGCTGAAGAACAACAAACAAACATCATCACATATTGGTAGAATACATTCTTACAATACACGCTAACATGTCAAACAACGACTAATATAATTAAAGTATAATTAATTAATATATTTATTGTATTAATTATTATTTGATACATCAATATGTATTTTAAAAAAATATAATAAGAAGATAAACATAGTATTACTCAATTAATCAAGTTTTAACAATAATTTGAATTTGGGTAGTTGGAATCATAACAAGAGCTTTTCTCGTCTTTTAGTTATCATTTTGACACACCATGATTCACTCGAGTTAATGCACAAATTCAAGTATTTTTATAATTTACCTTTTTTCATATTCATTTTATTTTGTTGCAAAATATTTTATGCATTCATAACATAAATCGAATGCTAAGAAAGTACCTGAAGAACTCCATCTCGATGGCCCTGGACGTGAATTTGGCAATGTCTCGAGAGATGATGTAACCCGGACCGTGTTCCCATGGTGGGTACAAAGCATGTGGCCATTCCTGCACAAAACCACATCCGACTCGTTTAAATATAGAATATAAGACAACAAAATATCATCCATATATATAAATGAGTGAAATACCTTTTCACTAATATACCATTTGCTACTTTTATCCCTATCGGGTGCCGACTCAAAGGACATGAGACCGTACAATATGCAAGTGGGACCTGGTGCCTTTGTTACGGACCCAAATCCTTAGGATTTCTTTTTAGGAAAACATTATTCTCGACGGGTCTAATTATTTAATTACTAATTATTAGTTGTTATTTTAATTAAGTTTGTGGGTTAGTTTAATCTTTTCATATTAATTAGGTCATGAAGTCTATTTAAAGGGTGTTAACCCTACGTACGATCTATCAATCAAGAAATTCAAGTTTAGTATTTGCCTCTTTCTTTTCTTTGTTTTTCGATGTCTGGACGAGAGATTATTACTCGATCCCAGGGAAAACCTCCTGAAGGGGAAAACCCTAACAATTTGGTATCAGAGCCAAAACCCTCTTCCGAATCGGATGACAATTCTCCAGCCGTCTCTGTTAAGGGAGAAGAATCCTCGATGATGTACTCCCTAATGCAGCGAATGTTAACATTTATGGAATCCCAAGAAGAACGGGCACAAGCAAATCAAGAGCGAGCGCTAGCAAATCATGAAGCCCTAATGCAACAATTTCGAATTTTTCAAGCTGGAACCTGACAACCAGCCACCACGACAGCCGGTTCTCAGACACGCTGGCTGCCCTCACCGCCGGCGACAGCCAACACCTCACAACCGGAGGAGTCCGGCCATTCGCCGGCGCTGGCCGCACGCACAGGGCAGGTTCCGTCGCACTCTGCGGCCAGCCCTATGCCGCGCGCAGTCCTTGAGAGCCGGTGGCTGCCACTTCCACCGACGACGACCAACGCCCCGCAACCGGAGGAGTCCGGCCCTGATGTGCCATCCGATCCAACCGAGGCTCATGACACGACCCATCCGCCCGCCCCCTCGATCACCGAAGCCCATGACACCTACGGGCCCTCGGCCACCGAGGCTTTTACTAACATGGTTGCTCGTTTTGCAGGGACATTACATTCAGCAACACCCTCCGAGAATGATAGGGAGCAGCCCGTGACATTGCTCTCTTGGCATCCGGGGGATGGCGCGGCCCATGCCGCGTCTAGCTAGGCCTTCGGCCACCCATAGCCAATAAGTGGCCAAGTGCCACACGGAGGTCTTCGAATAGCGTGGATCTCCATCAAATAAAGAAGGAAGGAAGCCCAGCCCAAAGAGTCATTAGAATCAAGGAGAAGATCGGAAGTAACAACAAGAACGCGCGCCAGCGCGCGCGCAAGCCCGGCCCAGCAGCGCCACTCTCGGACAACACGCAGAATCCCGGATTCTGCGCGCCAAATCTTGGACATTCGGACATCCAGCATCACGAAGATAAATCTCCCGTGCCAAACTCTTCGGACGTCAAGACAATATAAGAAGAGATCCTCTGCAGCTTCAAGAAGAGGATTCGCACGCGGAAAATCCCAAGATATCCGGAGCGTGTCTGAAAGGAGACTCACTCGGACAACCATGGGCCAAGCCCATATTCCACCGTGCCCAAAGCTTCGAGAACTCCTTTACTAAGCGGAGAATTCCAACCAAAGCAGAAGATAGGAGTTCGCACAAGTCAAAGTCCAGAAGACACTTAGTCAGCCCCGCGCGCACGGCCCAGCGTGCGCGCGCCTCATGATCCAGCCCGGCTCGGCCAGATCCCCGCGTATCCCGGATTTTGCGGGATCTCATCCGATCACGTATCTTCGGGCATATTCAGCCGAGCGACTCCAAATCTCTCTTGATCATCTCTTACCTTATTCGTACACACGCATTTGGACCGGGCCCATGCACGTTAAAGGAGCGCCGTTCAACTCATTCACACAGATCACTATCTAAAGGCCGAACGCCCTTCCATTTACTTTCCTTAGTTAATTTTGTCTTTAAATAGGATGTAAGCCTCGATTAGAAGGCAGTGAAAATTTGATAATACAAGAGCCTTGAGCCTTCTTATCAAACTCTCTCAATCGACCAAGTTCTCCGGTGCGTCACATCCGGCCAACAAACGTCAATCCTTAGCCGAGACTCGGTGCGTCATATCCGAGCCACGACCAAGGCCTACCGATCCAAACACTCCCGGTTACTCAAGTGTTACGATCGCCACCGCCCTCATCCTCTTCCGACTACTTCCATATATTCGCTCTGTTCCCGAGTAATCACCCGACGACCCACTTAGCCTCCACCAAACCATCTTTCGAATCCTTCGAGCCATCCGCTGCCTCACACTTCCATACCCCATATTTCCATCATATTACCGACGACTATTCCATCCGTTTTCTATAACTCCCGAGTTATCACCATACGCGCCCTAATCCTCCTTCCCGGGCGCATACCGAGCATCCACGGTAAGCCTTAGCGCGAACCCCGCGACCGAAGGCACACCAGGCCATGTTCCGCGCGCCGTTCTGCCGTAGTTGACGACCACCGCGCCTCTGTTCCCGCCCGCCCGATTTTCCTGTCGCAGCCGGCAGCGTTTCCAGTCGTCGTCCAGGCGCCAGCAGCACCGTCCGCGTCTGTCCACTGGCCGACCTTTCAGGGAGAGCCGACGATCACCGCTCCTCTGTGTCCGGTTTCTATAATGCCGCCGGCAGCAGCCTTCGCAGCTGCTCAATGGCCGACGCCATCCTGCGCAACCAACCCATCTCCAACATTGGGTTTATTTCCCACAGCATGGGTACCGGATCCAGTACTTGGCGGATTAGATACGAATTCGCAATCCAGAATTCCTTGGCTGCGAGGCGAGGTTCCCCCACCAGTTTTTGGTGGTTTTACGTCGGGGTCTCACGGTATTTTTCCGGGCAGCCAGCCACAGCCAACGAATCAGTCCATTCCGGCACTGAGATACGATCAACCATTATTGGATTCGGAGGCAGCCGGACCTTATATCTCGTATCCCGGGGATGTTCAGCGACCGATTATACGAGCCTGTTTGGAGTTTCTTGTATATGATGGCAAGTCCGATCCTGACCGATGGCTTAATCGGTGCGAGAGCTATTTTCAGAGCCAGAACATTCCATTACACGGATGGGTGAGTTTGACGGCATTTCATTTACAGGCAGAAGCTGATGATTGGCATGAGCGTTTTCGGCGCAGCCAGCCTAATTTGTCTTGGGCGTATTTCCGAGCATCGTTCAGAGAACGTTTTGGTGAACATGCTAGTCAAAATATTATGGGCGAACTAGTTGATTTAAAGCAGACAGGAACGGTGGCCTAGTATCAGAGGCAGTTCCAAAGCCTAGTCACCAGAGCTTTGTCAGTCACACCAGACCAATCAATAGGGCTCTTTACTGCCGGGCTTATTGACTCTTTACGTGTCGAGGTCGAGTTACAGACTCCACTGACCTTAGAGAGGGCCATGGCGTTAGCACGTGCCTATGAGCGTCGATCCACCGCCTTATCAGCCTCTCCGAGCTTGGCCCCTTCCCGGCGTTTCTCGCACAACCCAGCATACACTGCTATACCATCAGTAGAGCCGACCTTGGTCAAGTCCCCAGTCCGAACGACTGGGCCCCTGCCTACAGTACCACACACGTTTCGACCTTTATCCCATGCGGAGATGGCAGATCGAAGGGCCCGAGGCCTGTGTTTTAACTGTGATGAGCTTTTCTCGAAAGGACACACATGCAAAAGCTTATTCCTTATAAACTGCGAGGAAGATATTGAGGCAGGCAGTGAGTTGGAAGAGAAACCAGTACCGGACGAGTGCTTGAAGCCAACTATTTCCATCCTTCCAGCTTGAGGACAAGCTGTTTTTTGCGGAGGGGAATGATGTTACGGACCCAAATCCTTAGGATTCCCTTTTAGGGAAACATTATTCCCGACGGGTCTAATTATTTAATTACTAATTATTAGTTGTTATTTTAATTAAGTTTGTGGGTCAGTTTAGTCTTTTCATATTAATTAGGTCATGGAGTCTATTTAAAGGGTGCTAACCCTACGTACGATCTATCAATCAAGAAATTCAAGTTTAGTATTTGCCTCTTTCTTTTCTTTGTTTTTCGATGTCTGGACGAAGGATGATTACTCGATCCCAGGGAAAACCTCCTGAAGGGGAAAACCCTAACAGCCTTGCTCTTGAGGCCCGCAAGAACTTCATCAATTCGAACAAAAGCATCGTCGTGGTCTTCATGATTCACTTTGCACGAAGGATTTTGGGCTACAAAAACACATTTTCAGACCAACCACAGATAATAGTTCATAGTGATCCATATATGAAATTAAACTTAATTACCATCTTGATTGAGAGAGCAATGTTATATTTACATTCTTAACATATTCTCTTATTGTATACGCTGACATGTCGAGCTGTGATTAGTATAGTTAAAATAAATTTAATATATTACGATTAAAAATATTATTATAATATTTATTAAATCAATCATAATTCGACACGTCATCATGTATAATAAAAAAGTAAGTCTGAATATAATTCATCTCAAAAGAGCACTAAAACATAACGAGTAGGCTGATATTTTCATTTGGTCAGTAGATTATAAGCCCTCTCAAAACATCTTCCTCAGCAGGGTAACAACGGAGTATAGTAAAAAAACAGATAAAGAAACAATTATTGCAAAAAATAAGTAAGGTTAAAATCAAGTCTAAGATCCACTTACAATGCCAGTAAAAAATCTGACGGCTACATCTCCGGATTTAACAGCATCGAACTGCATCCAAGACCTCCTCAATGCCATACGCCTCTCAAAATTATTTGCTGTAGAGAAAACTCCTACCAACATGACAAGCCTTTTCCTCATAATGGTGGGCGCTTTGAGGATAGGAGCATCAACTGCAAACTCGTGATCTTTGGAAACCGGCAACCCTTTAGCCAAGATAGAAAAAAGATCTAAACCACCTGTTATTTTCACTCGACTAACTGCCCATGGTTCGAATTTCTGCATTTTAGATTGGCACCCATGTTTGAGTAGTTGACACTACCAAGTTGGAGTAATAATGGATAAAGTCCATCAATTCATATGTTGAACCCATGTGCATATTTCATTTTTCATTTAAAATTGCATTTTAATCTTTTTAAAATTTGGTGATCTTTCCTCTGACGAATTGAACACTATTGATCATGTAATAGAGTTTGAAATCGTGTTATAAACTTTTGAATCAGTTAAAACAAGTCGCTAAATGAAAAACATTAGGGAGACATGTTGCGTCGGAAATGTCTAATCACTTACAACCACGAAAATTATCTGAAATCTTCATTGTAAATTCATTCAAACATTTTAGTTTAAATTGCACTCATCTTTTTAATTTTCATGTGACATAAATTATATTTTTTAACTGGTTTAGCTCATACCTTACCTCACCATATGCAAAAGAAGTTTCATGTCGTTCATTGACAGTCATATGGAACCCCTCCGAACCAGCCCATAAGGTGGCAGTGAATAAACTTCCAGTAGTAAAAAGAAAATTAGCGCTTCCATGAGCACTTCTTCTAGAACCACTGGCGAGGATATCATCGGTCGAACTGTTTTTGTTAAGGTTGTCTTCTAGAGTGCTTCTAACGACTAGTCCATTGCAACGAACGAGTCCATTGACTACAAAATTTCCAAAAAAAAACTCCGACATGGGAATTATTAGTAGGATGACTTGGTAAGACGTTATAAGTAGACTGATTATCTGGCTCCACGATAGCAAAGCCATAACACAAAACCAAGATTGCAGCAAGAGCCAAGATCATCACTCCTCCATACCACTTTTTCATTCTCGAGAAAGCTATGAGCTAATCAAAAGATGTCCCCAAAAGAGGTGCATATCATAGTTGACAGCTTATTCACTCGTTCTGAACAATTTAATCGTCTTTGCCATTAATTGAAATCTCAAATGAGCATGAACACAGAATGATCTCTATATTACCAAATCAACGAAAATGAAGTCTTCCCTTGTTTTTTAGGAACAAAAAATGCAGGTCAATGAAAATAAACTTGATCAAAATCTGAAAGCCTAACAGCACTTGCCTCAATCGAGTTCAATTTTTAGGCAGTCATTCCCATAAGACACATATGCAATCTCCAGCAACCTAAGAACGAACAGGGAAATTTCAGGCAAAGCTAAATCACACCGACATACATTAAGTAGAACCTCGCAAAATGTAACCGACCAGCTCGAAAGATGAAAAAAAACAAACACAATCATATAAAAGAAGAGCAGGCAATAAATAAACACAAGTCTCCAAGTTGAAAAAAATTAGCCGGAAAGGAATAAACTCGTTACCACTTTCAGCAAAGCTAAAACGGGTACCTGAAAAACGTTGAGAAGAACCGGAAAAGGGAGAAGAGATAATCATGGCTCCGCTGAACCGCTGAGCTTTATGACGATCCTTAACAAGCGAAGGAAGACGAGAAAAAACACTCTACTTCCTTAGTCTGCGTCTGTCTGGAAGCTGTAAGTTCCATTATCACTTCCAGCAACCAGCTGGATCGAGTAATTTCATGAAATGCTGGTAGAATCTTCATCCGTCATTGGTGGGGATTGGGAAGTCGCAATCGCAATGGTGAGGTCCAATGTAGACTAGTAGTGCTCCGCCACGATGACATTCTTGGCTTGTCGGAACTCGGAAGGGGTGACTGTTTGCCAACGTGGCCTTCGACGACCTATCGACCGTTCTAGATTTCCATTATTCTATATTAAAAAAACAAATAAAATATTATTTAACTATAATTAAATTGTATTTTAAGTAATTAAGCTAGCTTTGGAACTCTTTTTTGTTTGCATATGGTTTTAATTAGTTTTTTGTCGGATTCTACTCCATTTATAATCATTTTTACTCGCGATCTGATGATTTCAGTTCAGACTACGATGTCGTTCTGATTCTGCCAGCCCTACTCACAATCACATTTAGAAAATAAAATGTGATCATAATTTCAAAAAACAAAAATTCAACCTTTTAAAAATAAATGTTGACGTTTCCATAATAAAAAAAATAAGTTATAAATAATATTTATTTTACTTATAATTATTTACCACATCAAGCAATAGAAGATAGAATAAGAAAATAATTATAAAATCATCTTCTCAAATATCTTTCGTGTGTGAGTGTGTCTACTATGACGTAGATGTTATTAGGAGTGGAAAAATCTGGATAGTAACTTTAGGTTTTAATTTGGTCTTGGTTCTAATTATAAATAAAAAATTGTTAAACCATACTGGAACTATGAGTCAAAAAAGTTCTAAAACCAAATAAAATCATACTTAAATCCTAATAAAATATAGAACCGTGAGTTCCGATGCTGTTTCTATTTTGAGATAAAATTGAGCTGAGTCAGTCCGTGCCCACCCCTAGATGTTATGGGTAGAATTTTTTTTCCATCTTCCATAGAAGAACAGAATGAAACCAGGTTGTTCGACGGCCCTACATCGCGATCAAATGATCAATTTTTGTTATTAATGTATTAAAATATTAAGCGTTTAATTGATGAAATAAAAATATTAAAATACTATATTTATGTTTATCTTGGTGTTCGTAATTGGTACTAGAAAATGTAATAACTTAATTAACTTTAATTAAATTAAAAAAATTAACACTTTTGTTTTGTGTCCCAAGGCCAAGGCTTTTGTGGCCCAAACTGGGGCTTCTTGGGTCGGATCCAGTCCCCTCCTCAGGCCCTACTTTGCAAAATTCATAAAATTCTCTATTACCGTTGTTTCCAGCGACGGGCCACACCGCCGGCCGGCGGTGGCTTGTGACTGAGATACTTTGAATTTCCAAATTGATACTTTGAACCACTTCTTCCACTATACAATTTCATTCCTCGACAATCGGCGGAACATGCAACAATGCCATCAGAGTTCGTGTTTTATTCTTCTATCCTCTGCTAATACGTTTCTTTTATTTGGATCTCTCCCCATTTCTCAACGCTGCCATTATTTTTTCTTAATTTCTTATAGCTGTACCGCGAGTGTCTTCGAAGAGCCAAGTATATCGGCCATCGGGTATGCAAACCTCCACTCTCTCTCGCGACCTCTCTGGGATAATAGTATGTTTGTAAAGGAACGCCGGAGAAAGCTTCGATTGTTATTGTTTCCCAAGTTTTCTAATGCTGGACGAGAACATCGAATTGCCTCATACCAAATAGGAAAGAAATGTGAAATGGAAGAGCTGGACGCTGATTGGTTCACAAGAAGCCATTGCTGGGTTTAGAAGGTTCATTAATGGGCGCTGAGATTCTTGATCATAGCTCTAGATTTGCCAATTTTCATATATTATACGGGCTTGTAGTTCTAAATTTTCATTGAAATCTAAAATCCCCGCTGTTGCTGATACAGCAACACAATACAGGGCTGGTTCTAGACATGGTGGGGCAGCAGTTTAGAAAGCACATGCACGAGACTGATCCTGAAAAGATTCAGAAATTGAAGGATGAGTACGTTTTTCAACATCTTCCATTAATTTTCTCCTCCTTACAGTGCAGCTAGGAGGCTTATAAATCACATCCTGTACGAATCCCAGAAACTTTCTGGCCGGAAATTCAGCTCAGAGACTTTCCTGCCAGAAATTCAGTTAAGAAACTTTCCGGCCAGAAATTCAGCAAACAAACACTCCATGAAGATCTGTTGTGTTCTCACTCAAATAGTGCTTGTTTTCTCATGCAAAGTTGGGAAATTGTCTGCACTTTGCGTTCAATTTAACGCAACTTTTGGACTCAATTCATGTTCCTCATGCACTTACATGCTACATTTGTATTGACATTGTTCAAATAATTCTACGTTTATGTTCTTCTTTTAATATTTTTAAAATATACTTTCATATATTAATCAACAATTGATTGATACCTGCAATAAACTGGCACATCAGTGTAAATTAACAT
>QAOC01008090.1:0-32436 GCA_003255005.1 Begonia fuchsioides | reverse complement strand
CACCCAGAAAATAACATTAGAAGTTCCGTCCAGGCAAACAGGAATAGAAGACCCATTGCTACTGTTCAATTAAGCTCATACAATACTATAGAAAGTGAAAATGCATAGCATTGCTATCTAATCATAATATTTTTCCAAGCTGTACTTAACTTCCCAAATTTCAATTCAAAACTTTATTTGAAAATAACAAAAGAATGATTGAGTGGAAAGTTCACTTCTACTTAGAAACAGGCTACAAGAACTATATAACACACACTATGTCTCTACTTATCATGTTTCAAAATTGCGATGAGGTTTTATATTAAAATGGAACATTAACGTAAAGTTGACCAGAGTTTAAACCTTAACATAGGAAAGTTGGGAACTCGAAACAACAACCATGAAATAATGACACTAACAGAGAGATTCTGATTGATAATTCAGGAAAACGACACAAATGCTTTATGTTTAGCCATACTATTTTAATTTAAATTATTAAAATAATATGTGTTTTAATTTAATTTTCAATTAATTTTAACTTAAAATTTGCAAAAATAATTAAATGAGAATTTTTAAAATATATAATAGAAAACTTAAAAAAACAAAAATTATTTTAATTACATGTTTTACTTTAATGTTTTAATTTAATATTATTTATCGATTGAATCGGTTTTTTAGACTTGCCAACAAACTTCAATCACAGTCCAAACTCGTTTGTCAATAATTAAAAATGGCCCAAATATAATGAAGGGGTTTTTTAAACGATCAAACCTAACTCAAAATATTGACAATTGGGTTGATTGGGTTGCACATCCTTACTTTTAGCAACCCCTAATCAAAGTAAATGACGTGTACAATAAAATGTTTAACCTAATTAAATATTAATGCTCTGCTTGAGTTAAAATGTTGATGCCTCGTTTACTCCTAACTTGTCCCAATTTACGCTTAAACCCCCATTTACGCTTGAATCCCCATGACCATTTGATGTTTTGGTCGCCCTAAATCTCACAAGTGTCAACTGGAAGTTAATTTTAGTTAATGCTTAATTTTCATCCCATTTCCTCTGCACTTCATTCGAAGTTGATATTAATTAACACTTAATCAATGCACAACGACTCTATTTCTTCCATCTTGTTACCAAAAGGCGGAATCTCCCACCCCGAGGGCCCCCACACCCCGGCCAGACAGACTGTGAGGAAGTAAGTTACAATGACTCAGCAGCCCAGGGATGATAGACCTTTTTCCTGATGCCCCAAGGAGCTACCCCAACATTAGGGGTAACAACTCCCACACTAGGGTAGCGCAGGATTCGAACCCAGGCACTTGTTACCAGATCTGTCATCCCTCGACCACTGAGCTAAACCCGTACGGGCTCTATTTCTTCCATCCTATTTCCATGAACTATACAAAAGTTATTTTACAAACTTACAAAAGTTTTTCTACAAACCATGTCTTGTTTATGATTAACAAAATACACATTTCATATTAAAACATCTCCCACAAGATTGAAATAGGTCTAGACAGCTGCACGCGTGCACCCTGAGCACTCTCCAACAACCGTCATGGTATGAATCAGAAAGAACATCATTACCTACACAAGGCCAAAAGTATCATTCTCATGAATCATGAATGCAATGCATTTTCAATTCTGTTTCTAGAAATTAGTACTTTGTTTCTAAGTTGAGGTCAAATGTTGCAACTATTTCCATACAGATCCAAAAGCCTTGATTTCAAATCATATAGGCTCTTTAACGGTTCTATGTTAGCTTGTTAGAAGAATTGTAGGTAAAAAGAAAATTCTAAAATTCAGAATGTACAAAACTCTTAATCATTTTATAACATTCCAATTTTCGTACATCATTTACAATTGTCTACAAAGTATGCTTTATCATACTACTTTTTCCATAATCACATTATATATAATTCGTGGCACAGATTAGCGACCTTTCCTTCTAAAATCACATTAGGGTGCACAAACTCCTCATTTACTGAACCAACATCCTCTCAACTTTTCGAAACCTCCTTTCCACATTCTAAACTCTAAAAGAGCTGGAGAGATCAAGAAGAGATGAAGGATATTCGTGGCTTGCTCTCCCCACTCTTTTCAGCATACTAAATTTAAAAGAAAGCCTTTAAATTAAGTTAGAGGTAGCCCCCATTTAACGCATTTGGTGTCCCCACCCTTTTGTGAAGCTTATCCACCTTCTCCAGGTTGATTTTACCCGTTCAGTACCATATAAACATGTGGTTATACTGGCAATGTTAAGAATAACATTAGGAAAATCTAATGTAAAAGATATTCTTAAGTATAAAAGAATACACCATATTAATTAGTTGTTTACCTTCCAATTATTTGGGGTCGAATTAATCCAGTTCGGTATAAAATTTTGAAAACTGAAGTCGATTAAGTTTTTATAGTTAGAAAGCGTAAGCAAACTGATTAGTATTATCATTTAACAAAATATAAAAATATCCCGCTCGTGAAATTACAAATATGCACCATATTCTATCTCGTGTTATGATAGGGTATCATTAATAATATGGTTTCCTTGTATCTCCACTTATTCACCCTTAAGCTAAAATATGTGTCATCCTTTCATCGTAAGTCCTGGTTGACTCTCTTTTCACTAGAACTTGTGATTCAAATATTCCTTCATTACCAAATTTTAATGGCTTGTTGGTACCAATCCATTCCTCAAAATCTCATCCTCTGTAAATTTATTGCTATTTAATGTCAAAATGCTATTAGAATGCTACACCCGTTCGTTGCTCTGAATCATTGACAATATTTTAGCTTTGACTGTGTATGATTCGTTATGTATAATTGGGGGATGAGACAAATGAAAGAAAGCGAAAATCAAAGGAAGTCAATATTTTGGATTTGAGAAAAAGAAAGAATCAAAGACGCACCAAAGCAGTTAGAATGGATTGATAGAAAAAAATCATAAAAGAATGAGAATAAAACCAAAAGGAAGCTAATTTACTTTAGCAAGAGCTAAAATTGATTGGGGAGCCGAAGCTCAACTTAGTTGGGTGGTGTAACGAACTCAACGACGGCGCTCGTGCTAGGGGAGTGGGAGCTTGCGTCGTCACGTTCACCGTGGGTGGGCTTAGCGTTCTCAACGCCATCGCCAGAGCCTATAGCGAGAATCTGCATAGTCGGTGGCCCTAATTCCAACAATTATGGGACTAAAAGGATCCTCCACCACACAATTGGCATTCCTGATTTCTGTTGATTAGTTTAATCCTTTCCTGCTTTCTCTGCGTAGATTGCTGTTTTTGGTTATTTCCTTTTTAAGTTAGTTTCTATTTTGATGGTTTGTTTCCTTATTATTTGCATAAGATCTTTCTTATATATATGGCTGAGAATGTAAACAGAAAAAATTGCGAATAAGAGAGTTTGTTTACAGCAGAATATTTTCCTTGAGTATATTTGTGTTTCAAATTCTTCTTCTCCAACATTTGGTATCAGAGCAGGCTGATCTAAGACATGTCGGACACCGGAAAGAGTACGAAGACAGTAATATCCAGCTCTTTCACAACCGATATCAACCCTTCAACACAGTCAATATCCGCACCGAAGTTATTGGAAGTTCTGGAGTCGGTGCGATGGGGCAGCAGACTCTGAAGGAAGTTGGTGGCACTATTGTCTACCCCATGCTGACGAGGACAAACTACTCCAACTGGGCATTCATGATGGAGATCAATTTGGAGTCGCAAGGTCTTTGGGAAGCTGTCGAAACTAGTGGTGGAAACATCGGGCGTCGGGAGGACCGGATGTCAATGGCGGCCATCCTCCGCTCCGTCCCAGAAGACATAATCTCCGCACTTACGTCGAAAAGATCGGCAAAGGAGATGTGGGAGTCGATCAAGACCACGCGCATGAGAAGTGAACAAGTCCGTAAGGGAAGGGCGCAAGCACTCCAGAGAGATTTTGAGTGCTTAACGTTCAAAGAAGGGGAGTCAGTGGACGATTTTGGTTTGAGGTTGACGAGCCTCATAAATCACCTCGCTGCATTCAACGTCAACATCAAGGAGCAAGAAGCTGTCGAAAAGTTCTTGCGTGTTGTACCGGAGAAATATGAGCAGCTAGCCATTTCCATCGAATCACTGATGGACCTTTCCACACTCACCATCGAGGAGCTGACCGGGCGACTGAAGGTTGCCGAGGACCGACACGCATCTAGAATCTAAACTGGTAATGGCAATGGTGCAGGAGGGCGCCTACTTCTCACTGGGGAGGAGAAGACAACGCGAGTCAAGCCGGATCAACAACACTCCGGCACATGTCGCAACAACGGAGGTCGTAGTAATCACATGACCGGCGACTCTGACAAACAAGTCACACATTCCGGCAAAGACAGACAGCGAGGCGGAGGATAGAAACGACGTGGCAGCTATGATAGAGGTCGTGGCAAGCAAAGAAGCACTAAGAACGACTCCAGCGTGGATTCTAGTGGAGCCCGGGATGTAACATCTCTCTTTTTGTTGTACATAAATTTTTTTGATTTTGGAAAGGCGTTTGACTTTAAATTCTTTTCGTAAAACTCAGCGGAAGCATTTAAATAAAATTGTGAAAAACCCATCATTTATTCAAACCAAACATAACATCATACATATAAAACATATTTATAAAACGTTCAGTAAACATGTTTATAAACATTGTTTGAAACTAAACACTCCAAAATACATCAAAACATCTCTTGACATCCCCACCGGTCGGCACTTAACGATTCAAGCTTCCCGCACCGGATTTGCCTCCTCCATGACATGATCGTTACATCAAACAGGGAGGGCTAAGTCCCTCACCTTCATCTTCATCACCTACATCACAAAGCTTAACTAGTGAGCCTAAAGCTCAGTAAGTAATCTTATGAACTTACATGCCTAACATGCTCGTGCTTTCGTAAAAACATGCAACTCATTTTGTTCTTTATCGTTGTCTTGACTTAACTTGACATGTGTGGGCATCACATCGTATGAAGGTGAATAGGCACCATATGGCCTCCATGAGACAGCCAATTCCACCTTCTCCCATAACTTGATCTTGACTTTACATACATTTATGCATTGGATGATGAATGTGTCCCATACTACCTTCATCATCCGTTGGGTGACATTTTAAAAACATGCATGAGAAAACATTTTCGTATCTTTCATAAAACATGATGCATGGACATGATTCATACATATACATGACATGATAACATAATTTATCAAACAATATCAAACAATGTCAATCAAGCACCAATCAAACCCAAAGCACTTGGGTCGGTGTACGGTGCGATACACCCCAACAGAATATCATAAATAACAAACAACTCCTAAGACATTCTTATGTCCTATCCTTTGTGATGTAGTCCCACAAGGGGCCAAACACATGCAATGATTACTTACCTTAGCTATTTTCTTGAATCAATCCACTTGAGTCCCTTTTTAACCCAATAAATGACCTAAACATATAAATCATATAAGGATCAGAAATTTCGTAAAGTCTTAACTTTCTATTTCAACTTCGAACAACTATAACTTCCTCGATAATGATCTATTCCTGATGATTAAGGTGTCAAATTGTTCCTTAAGAAGTCTACTATAACTTCGTAGAAGACATCAAATTCAGATACCAAAGTATGTCGACTTACGTAGACAAAATAAAGGGCATTCACTGTTTGAACAGTGATTGGGTTGACATAAACTTTCAGGGTCAACCCATGTTGACAAAACAGAGACTGTGTGTTCTTATCGGTCGACCCAAACAATAAGGGGTCGACCCAAACTCTTCCCAGTTTCCGTACACTGACTTGCAACGTCCATAACTTTTCATACATAGCTTCAAATTGAATGATTCAAATGACTATAGATCACTTTAAGAGTCTACTTTAACTCTTATGAAGGACATAAACTCAAATTCGTGTTACAATATGACCGAATCTAAAACAAAACTAACCTTGCATACAATCAACTAATTTTCTAACATTCTACTTGAAATCCTTCATTTTTATCCATCAATCCAACCAATATCATCATATTATCCTTACTGAACTTAAAAAAAACTTAGAGGATAGAATAATACCTTGAACTTCAGCCTTCACAAAAATTCAGAGAGAAGAAAGATAAAATTCGTGTCTGCTGAAACATGGCAGCAAAAATGCATTTTTATGTCTTTAAAAATCAAAAACAATATTCCCTTTACGTCCATGGATTAGATTTAACCAAATTTTGGATGACCTTTCGACTTCTGTCGGTGAATGTGTTGACCGCTCATTCGTTGTGTCGACACAAAGAAATCCAGAGAGCAATTTGTGTCGACCGCTCGGTGCTGGGGTCGACCCAAACTCTTCCCGAGAGTGACTTATGTCGACCCCTCTTAAATCCTAGGTCGACCAAAGAAAACCATTGTGTCGACCCAACCAAAACAGTTGTGTCGACCCCTCACTTTCCAGAGACGAATCCTATTGACTGCACAAGATTTATGTCGACCCAAACTTACATGTGTCGACCTAAAATTTTTCAGAGACGGATCCTTCAAAGTTATATCGACCCAACACAAAGTTGTGTCAACCCAACCTATCAATCATTTCGAAAATCAATTAATCTTAACAGTCAACTTAGGTTAACTTCGTTTATTATTCTACGTTGATAAAATTTAAGATATATGGAAAAAGTCGGGTGTTACATTCCACCCTCCTTATTTAAAATTTTGTCCTCAAAATTTACATGCCAAATAACTCGAGATAATCCCTTTCTATGTCTTCTTGTCGTTCCCAAGTAGCTTCCTCCATCGAGTGGTTCTTCCATAGTACCTTAACCAAAGGAATCTTCTTGTTTCTTAGTTCCTTGATCCTTGCATCAAGTATCCTAGTTAGTTTTTCATCATAGGTTAAGGTCGGCTTAATCTCAATGCTACTCAGCTCGACCAATTGCTCGAGATCCCGCATGCACTTTCTTAACATGGATACATGAAATACATTGTGGATTCCATGCATAGTTAACGACAATTCTAGCTCATAAGTCGTCATCCCAATCCTCTTCACTATCTTGAAGGGGCCAACGAATCTTGGAGCAAGTTTTCCTTTCTTACCGAACCGTTTAACACCCTTGAATGGTGAAATTTTGAGGAAAACTTCACCCCTTACATTAAATTCCAGTTCCCTTCTTCTTTGATCTACATAGCTCTTTTGTCGGCTTTGAGCTATTTTGATCCTTTCTCGGATCATTCTTATTTGGTCTTTGGTTTGCTGTATGATCTCAGGACCGTAGAATTGGGCTTAACCGACTTCGTCCCAGTATTAGGGCGATCTGCACTTTCGGCCATACAAAGCTTCATAGGGCGCCATACCGATCGTGGATTGGTAATTATTGTTGTACGTGAATTCCACTAAAGGTAGCAGCTTGCTCCATGTCAATTGGTATTCCAATACGCACGCCCTTAATATATCCTCGAGAATCTGAATTGTTCTCTCCGTTTGGCCGTCGGTTTGGGGATGAAATGCCGTACTTAGGCTTAACTCGGTTCCCATTGCTTTTTGTAAACTCTTCCAAAATTTGGAGGTAAACTTTGGATCTCTATCTGAAACTATGGACACCGGGACTCCATGTAGTCTTATAACTTCTTGGATATAAAGTTCCGCATATTTATTCATACCCGAGCTTAATTTAATTGACAAGAAATGGGCCGATTTGGTTAACCTATCCACAATAACCCATATAGTGTCATGTCCTTTGGCTGTGGTTGGCAATCCGATTACGAAATCCATCGCTATGTGTTCCCATTTCCATTCCGGGATTGGCAAACTTTGCAACATTCCGGCAGGTCTTTGGTGCTCAGCATTTACCTGTTGGCATACATGGCATATTTCAACATGTTTTACTACATCTTTTTTCATTCCTGGCCACCAATAATGTTGCCTTAAATCGTGATACATTTTGGTGCTTCCCGGATGCATTGAGAATATAAAAGAATGAGCCTCGATTAATATATCTCTCCTTAGCGTTGAATCTTTTGGCACATACCATCGGTTTCTATACTTCAATGTGCCATCTTTGGAGCAATGTAATTCGGAGGACATTGGCTCTTTTCCCAGTGCATACTTTCTGTATAAAGGATCTTCCCGTTGATCTTCCTTAATTCTCTCCAGGAGGGTAGGTTTAATCGTTAGAGACATGAGCGTGGAAGTTAGATCTTTTACCATTCCAAGCTCAAATCTTTCCACCTCCTTTTGTGGTTGTACGGGACGGTTGACGATTTTCTACTAAGGGCATCGGCGACCACATTCGCCTTTCCGGGGTGGTACTTGATCTCAAAATCATAGTCTTTCACAAATTCAAGCCACCGCCTTTGCCTCATATTCAGTTCTTTCTGGGAAAATAAATACTTTAAGCTTTTATGGTCGGAGAAGATCTCGCACGTTTGACCATATAAATAATGTCTCCATATCTTCAAAGCAAAAACTACCGCGGCTAGCATATAACTTGGATATGACATGTCCAAGGAAGTTGACCCGATCTAACCAAAATTCACACTTGGAGAACTTAGCATATAACTTGTGCGTCTTCAAAGTAGAAAGAACAACCTCCCAGGATCGAGGAGGGGTCGACACAAGAGTGTATTTTAGGTCGACCCCAGGAATTTGGAGGGGTCGACACAATTTTATATTTCGGTCGACCCCAAGATCGAAGAGAGGTCGACACAAAACAGTCCCTTAGTATAGTTTCAGTCGACCCCATGGTTGAAGAGGGGTCGACACAATATATAGTTTCGGTCGACCCCAGAACTTAGAAAGGGTCGACACAAGTTGCCCTCTGGGAACACTTTCGGTCGACACAATAGACGAGCGGTCGACATAAGTCAGTTTCGGGAATAGATTGGGTCGACACAATTGGACGAGCGGTCGACACATTCACGATTTGAGTTGAAAAGTCAGCCGAAACGTGGAGAATTCTGATGGATGGACTTGAGAGAAACCTTGATGTTGTTTAATTAAGAAAGTATAAGGCATGGTCAGCCAAAACATGTAAAGTTTTCATTGGTGGACGGAGGAAATATTGTTTATGGTTAATAAAGGACATAAAAGGCATGAGCTGCCATATCTTTCTCCCAGCCATGAACTCTCTTCCATTCTCTCCCGTTTTGTTGCTCTAAGCTCAAAGGAGAGTGAGATTTCTCAAAGAAGAGAGGTGTTGAGAAAGAAAAAAGGTGAGTTTAGGCGTCCTTGAGTGAGTGAGTGAGTTATTTCAAGAGAGGTGAAGTAGAAAATCCCAAGTAAATTTGTGAAAGCTGAAGTTCAAGGTATTATTTTATCCTCTAAGTTTTGTTTAGGTTCAGTAAGGATAATATGATGATATTGGTTGAATTGATGAATAAAAATGAAGGATTTCATGTAGGTTGTTAGAAAATCGTTTGATTATGAACAAAGTTAGAGTTTTGTAGATTCGGTAAAATTGTAGCACGAATTTGAGTTTATATCCTTCATACGAGTTAAAGTAGACTCTTAGAGTAATTTATAGCCATTAGAATCACTCGATTTGGAGCTATGTAAAAAAGAGTTATGGACGTCGCAAGTTAGTATACAGAAACTGGGGAGGGTTTGGGTCGACACATTGTAGTTTGGGTCCACCGATTCCCAATTTTCAGAATACCCGCTCTCTGTTTTTGAGTTTGGGTTGACACATTGTAGTTTGGGTTGACCCAATCGGCGTTCAAACAGTGAATGCCCTCTGTTTTGTCCACATAAGTCACCATGCTTTAGTTTTCTGAATTTGGTGTCTTCTAAGAAATTATAGTAGACTTCTTAAGGAACAATTTGACACCTTAAGTATAAGAAATAGATTAATATAGAGGAAGTTACGAATTTTGGAAGTTATAGTGAAAATAGTTACTTATGGTATAAAAACTTATTCGAATGGTTTGACAATATAGGTCCTCAAGCTTCTAGTGTACATTGCCAAGTTGAAACAAAAGACATCAGAAATCAAAGTAAGTATGTGTTGTATGCGTTTGGCCTATTAGAGGTCTACATTGCAAAGGTTATATATTTTTATGATTGATGATAAACTGGTTGGGGTGTAATGCACAATACACCGACCTCAATTCATTTGAGGATTGTTTGTGTGCCTTGTATTTATTGACTAATATGTTTCTATGAAATTTCTTTATTGATATGTTATGGACATCATGCATCATGTTTTCTACGAATGACAACAAAAATGAATTTCCATGCATGAAAACTACGAATTATAATAAGTGAATCGTAGGGGGATGGCAAATTGAGTGTTAGGTTGCCCATGGGGGTCTTTGATGCCTACATTCATCCTCGTAATATCTCTATTGATTCGATGAAGACATCTACGATATAGGAGAATAAAGACGCCCTCGGCAATGGCTATGGGTCCATGTTACCGTGAGCCCAATGGGGTTTGACGGTAGGTTGTTATCTCCTAATGATATACGTTATGTAAACCCAAAAGAGAAATCATGTTTTGTGGATGGTCGTCATATGGGGGGCGGATCCACACCACGAAAATGAAATAAGCTACATTATTTTAAATCATATCATTCATTACATCATGCATGTTTTATTGCACTACTTACTGAGCTTTAAGCTCATTAGTTAGACCTTGCAATGTAGGTGATGACTTGAATGTTGAAGAAATATCACATGAGGATTAAATATGAAAGAGGAGGAGAGTGTCTTCCGTGGAGCCTTGTCGTTGTTAAGCGAGATTTTGACCGGTGGAGTAAGCTCACTAAAAGACACGTGTTTTGAAGAGAATTTGTAAAAAGGTTATTTTGAATTACAAATATGTAGTGTTTGTAAAGTTTTATATTTTGAAAATATGACCTATGTTTAACTAATTATAAGTGTGATTTGAAATGTTAGCTTCTGCTGATTATGTACAAATATTTATGTATAGATTTGATTAAAGGAATTTTCGATGGAAAGCTTTTTAAAAAAGAAAAAAAGAAAAAAAAGGGATGTTACAGTTGGTATCAGAGCGCACCGGGTTTTAAAATCGTTTCTGTAGACTGCTTAACAACGCAAGCTTCATAGAGATGTTCTCTTCACTGTAAGTTGTTTGTAAATTTTTGAAAATTTGTTTTTATATACGTATGACTGTTTGTTAGTTTAAGATTCGGATACCATGGCCACTGGACGTAAAGGGGACAAAAGTGATATGACTGAAGCTGTACGACAGTTGAACGAGTTAGTTAATCGGCAGTCAAAACAGCTGGATCGATTTATGGCACGAGACATGCAAATTAACCCTCCAGCACATCAGCCACGCGAATTAAGCTGTGAGCGATTTCGCCGTTTGAATCCACCAATGTTTGATGGACAGTCTTCTGATGCAAGTAGTGCTAAGGAGTGGATTCACAAGCTCGAGGACATGTTTGAGTACACAAAAATTGAGGACATAGACCTTGTGCCTTGTGCGGTTTACATGCTAATAAAAGATGCTCGTTTCTAGTGGGACACTATTAAGGCTTCTGAGGAGTCGTCTCATATGACGTGGACCCGATTTAAAGAATTATTTAATGATAAGTACTTCGACCAGGCTACGAAAACAAGAAAATTGATGGAGTTTCTTCAGTTACGCCAAACTGGATTGGTGGCGGACTATGTAAAGAGATTTGAGTCATTATCAAGATTTGCTACTCATATGGTCGCCACGAATGAATTGAAGGTAAATCAATTTGTGCAAGGACTAAAAGTGGAGGTATATCGTGGAATTCAGATAGCCGGAACTGATGATATTCTGTATTCCAAGGTCGTGAAAAAGGCCTTGGCAATTGAAGAGGCCGAATTAAAAGTTTTGAAGCAACGAGAGCCACCCAAGAGATATTTCCGAGAAATCCAGCCACAACAATCTAAAGGATGGCAGCCAAACAAAGGAGTGAAGAGGTCATTTGATGGCAAGGCTGAATCAAGCCAAGGGAAGCGACCACAAGTTCCAAAGCAAGTTGAGTCATGCTCTAAGTGCTGATTGAAGCATAGTGGTGAGTGCCTTAAAGGATCAGGTCGTTGTTATGGGTGTGGACAGTTTGGACACCTGAAGAAGGAGTGCCCAAAAACAGCAACGGTTCCAGCCAAAGTTACACCACGAATCTTCGCACTTATTGATCCTGAAGAGGCCGGTCAACCATCAGTCATCGCAGGTACCTTATTAATTGCTGGTGTTCATGCATATACCCTTATAGATACTGGAGCTACACATTCATTTTTATCTACTACTGTATTAGATAAGATAGTTGATTTTCCGGAGAGAGTTGAAGCATCCTATGAGGTGATGTTACCTACAGGAAAGCATTTATTTTTACATCACGCCCTACGTGATTGTAAAGTTTGTCTAAACGATAAAGTGGTACATGCCGATTTCATTGTTATGGAAATGAAGGGTTATGATGCTATTTTGGGAATGGATTGGCTATGCCGATATTGTGCCACTATTGATTGCAGAGCTGGTGTTGTCGACTTTCAACTCTCTGAGTGTGAACGGTATTCTTTTTATGTTACAAAGGATACCAAGAAAATTTCAGTTATAACTTCTATCAAAGCTCAACAAATGTTCCAGAAGGGTGATGAAGGATTTCTATTAAATATTCGTAATTTAGAATTGGAAACCCAGAAGGAAGTAAAGGATGTAGCTGTGGTTCAAAATTTTCCAAGAGTATTTTTAGATGACCTACCCGGACTTCCTCCTGACCGGGAAATAGAGTTCGTGATTGATGTTTATCCTGGTTCTGAACCAGTATATAAAAATCCTTATCGAATGGCACCAATTGAGTTGATGGAATGGAAGGCACAAGTAGAAGAACTGATGAACAAGGGGTTTATTCGATCGAGTTACTCACCGTGGGGAGCGCCGGTATTGTTTGTAAAAAAGAAGGATGGTTCTCTGAGAATGTGCATTGACTACAGGGAACTAAATAAAGTAACGGTGAAGAACAAATATCCACTACCCCAGATAGACGATTTGTTCGATCAACTCCAAGGAGCTTGTGTTTTTTCAAAGATAGACTTACGCTCGGGGTATTATCAATTGAAGATCAAGGATGAAGACATACAAAAAACTGCATTCAGAACGAGATATGGACATTATGAGATCTTGGTAATGTCATTTCGATTGACTAATGCCCCGACGGCTTTTATGGATTTAATGCACCAGGTATTTCATAAATATCTCGATAAATTTGTAATTGTGTTGACCCAACCAAAACAGTTGTGTCGACCCCTCACTTTCCAGAGACGAATCCTATTGACTGCACAAAATTTATGTCGACCCAAACTTACATGTGTCAAATTTTCTAGAGACGGATCCTTTAAAGTTATGTCGACCCAACCTATCAATCTTTTCGAAAATCAATTAATCTTAACAGTCAACTTAGGTTAACTTCGTTTATTATTCTACGTTGATAAAGTTTAAGATATATGGAAAAAGTCGGGTGTTACATGGGATGTCTCCCGTGATGAGTGTGGTTATTGCAGTAAGATCGGTCATTGGGCTAGAGATTGCTGTAAGAAAAAGTGTGATGAGCAGGCATATCTAGCAACAGTGGATGATGAACAACCGGCGCTGCTCGTGGCACACATCGAGGAGACCAGTGGAGACAAAGACAAGGTGTTAGAGGCAGTGACACTGAACGAGGAGCAAGCCCATGTCCTTATCGGTCGTATCAGAAACGAAAATAATGACGTTTGGTACCTAGACTCTGGCACAACCAATCATATGACCGGGAACAAGGAGAACTTTGCCACACTATCCACAGGAGTAAACAGAACTGTAAAGTTTGGCGATGCTTTCATGGTCGATATCTGTGGTCGAGGCACGGTGACGTTCACATGAAAAAATGATGAACACCGCATGCTCATGAACGTGTACTACATTCCTCAACTTCGGAGCAACATCATCAGCCTTGGACAACTCGAAGAGAATGATTGTCGCATTTTGATCCATGAGAGTACTTTGTGGCTCTATGATAAAAATCAGCAACTCATTGCGAAAGCCGCACGTGCACAAAATCGTTTGTACACTCTAGCCTTCAACATTGCACAACCGGTCTGTCTAGCGGCTCGACTAGATGATGATACATGGCGGTGGCACGCATGCTTTGGACACCTCAACTTTGGTTCACTAGGAGAGATGGCACGTTGTGGTATGGTTCGTGGGCTACCTTTGATTCAGCAACCAAACCAAGTCTGCGATGGATGTTTGGCAGGAAAGCAACGTCGACAACCATTTTTGAAGGAGGCAAAGTATCCCGCAACTAAACTGCTAGAACTTGTGCATGCAGACCTATGTGGTCCTATCACTCCACCAACACCCAGAGGCAAAAGATACTTTCTACTTTTAGTTGATGATATGAGCCGTTACGTGTGGATTAGACTTCTCGCTTTGAAGGATGAGGGCTGAGCGACGATCATACAATTCCAAGTGGAAGCTGAACTTTAATTCGGACACAAACTCCATACACTTCTGACACAGAATGGAGGGGGTTTAGATTTAGGAAGTGGGAGAATCGAGTTAGGTTAAATGGAAAAACGATAATCCGATAATTCCAGAATCGGGACTGGAATTCGGACGGCGATAACTCGACGATGAGATTGATTTTATAGCTGAAATTTTGAGTGGAACTCTAGGAAGAATATAGGTGATAGTCCTCCAAAAATGAAGTAAATCACGTGGATGGATCACTCGAAATGCAATGGAACAGTAACGGTGGTTAGTGGTGGCCGAAAATTGATAACCAGAGGAAGAAATGAAATATCAAACGAAAACAACGATGGAAGAAGGAGCTTATGGACTTCAAGCTCACCCTATGACCTTGAGAAAGGCTGGAGACTTTGAATCAAGAAGAGATCTCCAGCTCGGAGGGAGAAATCTTGAAAAGAACCATTCCGGCCGCCGGCTGAAATTGGAAAATGCCCGAGAAGAGAGAGCTAAAAAGCTTCTTTAATTCAAATTTCAAATTACCTTTACAATCACGCAATGGGGGAGGTTTTATCTGCTGAGAAGAAAGAGTAAAAGGGAGGGAAAATTGAGGGCCAAAGGCATGCAACTTGCATGCTGGAAATTGAAATAAATGAGGGAAAATTGGACCAATGAGATTGCAAGAATGTGAAAGTCACCTGATCATCCAACGTAAAATACGTAAAAATTAAGCTAAAATTCACGTAAAAATTAAGCTAAAAATGCGATAAAATTCCTTCAATCCATGTAAATGCTGGTGAGTTGAGTTGTGGAACCCTTGATTACTTTTGCATGGGACTCCAACTCGCCATGCAAAGTGATACTTGAATCGGGTTCGGTTTCGGGCTTGATTCCGGAGCTCTCGGTTTTTTGTTGAAAATCCACCTTTTCTCCACGCCAAATTATCATGTGTTTTGGCTTTGTTTGATCCTCCAAAGTTGGCTTAGAAATGTATAATTCTTCAATTAATTTTCCTGCAAAATTAACAAACACATTAGAAAAATTCCGAGCTCAGGCTCGGGTGATTGCTCCGCTTGGCATGCCAATCCATGGCATGTCATCCTCCCCGGGTTCGTGAGGATTTGACCTCAAATCCAGCGGAAAGTCATCTCCATCTTGTTCATCCTTATCAAATCCAGCAAAGGGAGAAAGATCAAGAACATTAAATGTGGCTGAAACTCCGTAATCTCCCGGTAACTCGAGTTTGTATGCGTTTGGATTGATTTTTTTGACAATTTTGAAAGGACCGTCGAATCTTGGTGATAGCTTTGAAGCTCTTTGATTCAGAAATCTTTTTTATAATCTCGGCTTTCTTAGCACCTTCCGGATTGCTGATTTCCTTAGATGGAATGGGCAACAAATCCAAAGGAGTGAGGTGGTTAAAACCATACACCACCTCAAAAGGGCTTGTTCGGGTAGCACTATGAACGCTACGGTTGTATGCAAACTCAATATAAGGGAGTTGAAGGTCCCAATATGAGAGTTTCTTATTTACCACGCTCCTTAGCAAAGTTCCCAACGTTCGGTTCACAACTTCCGTTTTTCCATCGGTTTTTGGATGGAAAGAGGTGCTGAAAAGTAGTTTAGTTCCAATCATTCTCCAAAGAGTCTTCCAAAAAGCACTTAGAAATTTCGTATCTCAGTCCGAAACAATAGTCTTTGGTATCCCATGCAAACGAACCACTTCTTTGAAATAAATCTCGGCCACATGTGGTGCATCATTGGTTTTGGAGCAAGCTAAGAAGTGAGCCATCTTGGAGAACCGATCTACTACAACCATGATAGAGTCTTTGGACCTGCAAGTTCGAGGAAGACCAAGTATGAAATCCATACTAACCTCCATCCAAGGATGACTCGGCACGGGAAGTGGGAGATACAAGCTTGAGGAAGCAATCGGCTCTTGGCTTTCTTACATATAATGCACTTTTCTATAATTCGATGTATGTCCCGAAACAAGTGTGGCCAATAGAAATGCTCTTTAAGAGCCTCTAAAGTTTTTTTCTCTCCAAAGTGGCTAGCTAACCCTCCACCATGAGCTTCTTTGATAAGGGAATCCCGGAGGGCACCACTTGGAATACATAACTTTCCTCCTTTAAAAAAAAATCCATCCATGAGGTAATATCCGCAATCCACCTTGTTGATACTCAACTCATACCACTTGCTGAAATCTTGGTCATCTTGATATGCTTCCTTAATCCATTCAAAACCAAGGAATTTAGTGGATAATTCGGTTAGAAGGACATACCTCCTCGATAGTGCATCGGCGACCACGTTTACTTCACCCTTCTTGTATTTGATTATATACGAATATCTCTCAAGAAAATCCACCCATTTGACATGCCTTCTATTCGGCTTGCCTTGGCTTTTAATGTGCCTAAGAGCTTGATGATCTGAGTGAATAATAAATTCTTTAGATAACAAATAATGTTGCCATACCTCGAGTGCTTGAATTACCACATAGAACTCTTTGTCATAGGTCAAATAATTTAGGGTATCTCCCTTGAGTTTCTCACTAAAATATGCAAGTGGTCTTCCTTCTTGCATAAGGACAGCACCTATCCCGACTCTGGAAGCATCACATTCCACTTCAAAAACTTTATTGAAATCGGGAAGGCCTAACACGGGTGCATTGCAAAGCTTGTGCTTAATGAGTTCAAAACTCTCTTGAAAATTTGGTGTCCATTCGAAATTTCTTCCCTTCTTAGTGCAATCCGTCAAAGGTGCCACAATGGAGCTAAAACCGTGAATGAATCGCCGGTAAAAAGATGCTAACCCGTGGAAGCTTCGGACATCCGAGACACACCTCGGAACGGGCCAATCCCGAATAGCTTCCACCTTCATTTCATCTACTTCCATTCCCTCTTTGGATATAATAAATCCCAAGAATTGAATCCTTGGTTGCACAAAGGAGCATTTCTTCAAGTTTCCAAAAAGCTTAAATTCCCGGAGTTTATCAAACAACAATTTAAGGTCTTCTCGGTGACTATGCATGTCAAGGCTATAAATCAATATATCATCGAAATAAACCACCACAAAGTTTCCCAAAAATTCTTTAAGTACGTAGTGCATAAGCCTCATGAAAGTACTAGGGGCATTAGATAGCCCAAAAGGCATTACTAACCATTCGTAGAGGCCGTACTTTGTTTTAAACGCTGTTTTCCATTCGTCTCCCTCCTTCATGCGGATTTGGTGATAACCACTCTTTAGATCCACCTTTGAAAAACAAGAAGCTCCGTTGAGTTCATCTAACATATCCTCGAGTCGTGGTATCGAAAAATGATATTTAATAGTGATTTGGTTGATGGCCCGGCTGTCAACACACATCCGAAAACTACCATCCTTCTTTGGCACCACTAAAGCGGGCACGGAACAAGGACTTAAAGACTCTCGGATATGCCCTTTAGCGAGAAGTTCTTGAACTTTGTTGATGTAATACTTTAGCTTCCTCGGGATTCAACCTATAAGAAGGTCAGTTTGGAAGGATTGCTCCCAGTTGCAAATCTATTTGATGTTCGATACCCCGGAGTGGTGGTAGACCGAGTGGTAAGTCTTCCAGGAATACATCTTGATAGTCCTCAAGGAGTTCTCGGATCTCTTGAGGAATTTCTCTCATTTCTTCAATTCTTTCTCGGAATAATATAAGTATCATCAGATTTCCTGCCAAAATAGTTCTCAATAACTCTTTCTTATTCATAAACAAATTAGTTTTGGCCAAGCTCTTCCCCTTCTAAAGTTCATCCTTGGCCACTTGATCCGGTTCAAGAGGAACTAATTTAATAGATCGTCCATTAAATTTGAACGAGTATTGATTTGTGAATCCATTATGCATAACCCTCCGATCGTATTGCCATGGTCTCCCGAGTAATACAGGGCTTGCACCATGGGAACCACATCACACATCACCTTATCTTTATAATTCCCAATAGAAAAATCAATGCACACTTGCTCGGTAACCTTGAGGTCTTCCTTATCATTTATCCAACGCAATTTATAAGGCTTCCGATGTAAACTAGTTTTCAACTTCAATTTATCAACTAAATCCCGAGATGCTATGTTAGTGAAACTACCACCATCAATAATAAGTGAACATACCTTTTCTTGAAACACCTACTATGGAAGATATTTTCTCTTTGGAGTTCCTCTTGTTGAATTTGATTAGTAAGCACTCTTCGGATAACCATTAACAAGAGAGTTTCTTCATCTCCGGTTTCCACGTTTGGTTGATGGCTGAAACCACTTCTCAAGGCCATCCTTCAAACTTAAAATCACACATAAACAGAGGTAAAAAGAAAGGTGGGGAGGGATTTATGGCTCTGATACCAAATGACACGGAATGGAGGGGGTTTAGATTTTGGAAGTGAGAGAATCGGGTTAGGTTAAATGGAAAAACGATAATCCGATAATTCCAGAATCGGGACTGGAATTTGGGCAGCGATAACTCAACGATGAGATGAGTTTATTGCTAAAATTTTGAGTGGAACTCTGGGAAGAAGATAGGTGATAGTCCTCCAAAAATGAAGGAAATCACGTGGATGGATCGCTCGGAATGCAATTTCCTACTAAACCAAACCTCCAACAACAACCTGAGCAATCTAAACCATTTGAGCAGAAAGTTAATGAATTTATGGAACGATTCGAGCTGATGATGAAAAATATGAATACGATCTTACAGAATCAGGTCGCATCTCATAGGAATCTGGAAAATCAAGTGGGTCAGCTCGCGCTAGCATTAAAGGAAAGACCATCAGGAATGTTGCCAAGCGACACCGAAATACCAACACGAGAAGGAAAAGAACACTGTAAATCCATCACTGTGCGCAACGGCAGAGAATTGAAAAGTGTGAAAGATCCTGAAATAAATCCTAGGGAACAAGTTACGGAGAATAATATAGAGGCTGATAGGGAGGAAGTCGCAGAATGAAGCACCACAGTTAAAACTGCGAATAATGCTGCATCATCAAAACAGCACCAGAAGAAAAATACGTCAGTTGAAAGACTTCTGCCACCTTTTCCTCAACGACTGCAGAAGCAAACACAGGACAAACAATTTGGGAAATTCATGGAAGTATTAAAGCAACTACACATTAATATTCCACTGGTTGAAGCTTTGGAACATTGCCGAATTATGCAAAATTTATGAAAGATCTTGTATCAAAGAAGCGACAGATAGAGGAATACAAAACTGTGGCGATGACACAAGAATGCAGCTACATTATTCAGAATAAGATTCTACCAAAGTTACGTGATCCTGGTAAATTTACGATTCCATGCACGTTAGGAGCTAGCATTAATTTGATGCCGATGTCGATTTTTAAGAAATTAGATGTTGGAAAAGCAAAGCCAACTTCAGTAACACTTCAGTTTGCTGACAGATCCATTGGATATCTCGAAGGAATAATTGAAAACGTGTTAGTAAAGGTCGACAAATTCATTTTCCTAGCTGACTTTATCATTCTGGATTGCGAAGTCAATCAAGAGGTTCCGATCCTATTAGGAAGACTTTTCTTGGCTACAGGCAGAACTCTCATTGATGTGGAAAAATGAGAATTAACAATGAGAGTCAACGACGAAGAAGTCACGTTCAATGTCCTGAACGCACTAAAGTGCCCTGTAGAAGCTGAAGATTGTTTTTCCGTTTCAAAAAATGAATGCTTCCTGTTAGACAAAAATGTACCCCGAGCTGCAGAAAAGAATTTCAAGTTTGATTCTTCCGACCCTCAAACTTGGAAGAAACCCAGTGGACAAGACGCTGAGCCCCTCAACAGGGATGAGAAGGAATATCGAGTTATGAAATCCTCAATAGAAAAACCACCGACACTGGAGCTAAAGCAATTGCCGCAGCATCTGAAGTACGCTTACCTCGGAACAGGTGACACTTTACCTGTTATTATTTCTTCTCAATTGAATGAATTACAGGAAGCCGAACTACTGGAAATATTAAGGAGATATAAACATGCCATTCCTTGGACGGTTGCCGACATCAAAGGAATTAGTCCGAGTATTTGCATGCACAAAATTATGCTTGAACATGATTACCGGCCATCAGTTGAAGGACAACGGCAATTAAATCCAGTCATGAAAGAGGTGGTGAAAAAGAAAATTATCAAGCTATTGGACGCTGGTATTATTTACCCAATTTCAGATAGTTCATGGGTAAGTCCAGTCCAATGTGTTCCAAAGAAAGGAGGAACAACTGTGGTAACCAATTCTAATTGGTTACTGGTTGGTGAGTTTGTATGGACTATCGGAAGCTCAACAAGATGACAAGGAATGACCACTTTCCCTTGCCATTCATCGATCAAATGCTCGACCGACTAGCTGGTAAAGAGTTTTATTGTTTCTTAGATGGATATTCAGGTTACAATCAAATTGCAATTCTACCAGAAGATCAGAAGAAGACGACGTTTACCTATCCCTATGGCACGTTCGCTTACCGGCGAATGCCATTCGGGTTATGCAATGCTCCAGCAATGTTCCAGCGTTGCATGATGTCCATATTTTTGGACATGGTTGAAGATTTTCTAGAAATATTTATTTTCTGTGGTTGGAGATTATTTTCACACATGCTTACAGAATTTGGAATTAGTATTAAAACGCTGCACCGAGACAGACCTAGTTCTAAATTTGGAAAAATGTCATTTTATGGTAACCGAAGGAATTGTTCTCGGACACCGAGTTTCCAAATCAGGGATGGAGGTTGATAAGCCAAGATTGAAGTTATTGAAAAGCTGCCTCCACCCACCTCCGTGAAAGGAATACGAAGCTTTTTAGGATATGCTGGTTTTTACCGCCGATTCATGAAAGACTTCTAAAATATTTCCAAATCGCTTTGCTGATTGCTGGAAAATGACAAAGTATTTTGTTTTGATGAAGCATGCCAGCAAGCTTTTCGAGAATTAAAACGCCAGCTCACTTCAGCACCTATCCTCGTTGCTCCGGATTGGACAAAACCTTTCGAGATCATGTGTGACGCTAGTGATTACGCGATGGGAGCAGTGCTAGGTCAAAAACATAATTGAATCTTCCATTCGATCTACTATGCCAGCAAGACATTATCCGAAGCACAATGGAATTATACGACAACTGAGAAGGAGTTATTAGCAGTAGTATTCGCCTTCGAAAAATTTAGACAATATTTAGTTGGTGTGAAGGTAATAGTGCTTACCGACCACTCTGCGATCAAATATTTAATGTCTAAAAAGGATGTCAAGCCGCATTTAATTAGGTGGATTCTATTGCTACAACAATTTGACCTAGAAGTCATCGACAGAAAAGGAACGGAGAACCAGGTAGCCGATCATCTATCACGACTGGAGCAAGAGGAATCACAGAAGGATAACTTAGCCATTATAGAGACTTTCCCAGACGAACAAATTTTTAGAGCCGAGGCACTCCCGTGGTATGCCGACATTGTTAATTATTCAGCAAGCAGGAATGACCCTTATTTTTAGCAGCTGTTATTTATGGCTCTGAACTTAGCCATTATTCAGCACCTATCAACAGAGGAAGAAATTTCTTAATGAAGTTCAGAGCTATTATTGGGACGACCCTTATTTATTTAAGCAATGTGCGGATCAGATTGTGAGAAGATGCATTCTAGAACAAGAAGTTGCATTAGTACTGCAGCATTGCCATGCAACACCATACAAATGACATTTTGGAGGAACCCGAACAGCTGCTAAAGTTCTCCAATCAGGTCTGTATTGGTCAACTCTATTTAAAGATGTAAATGAATTCATCAAATCTTGTGACAGATGCCAAAGAATAGGAAATATATCACGAAAGCATGAGATGCCGTTGACAAATATCCTAGAAGTCGAACTGTTCGACGTATGGGGTGATTTCATGGGACCTTTCCCATCATCCTATGGGAACCAATACATCTTACTGGCTGTTGACTACGTATCTAAATGGGTCGAAGCTATGGCTCTTCCCACGAATGATGCAACAGTTGTCACATGCTTCTTACATCGGAATATTTTTACGAGATTCGGCACACCGAGAGCAATCATTAGTGACGGAGGAACTCACTTTTGCAACCGAAAATTCAAACAATTACTAGAGAAATATGGAGTCAAACACAAGGTTACAACACCATACCACCCCCAAGCGAATTGGCAAATTGAAGTATCTAACCGGGAAATCAAAAGAATACTGGAAAAATTTGTTAATTCCGGAAGGAGAGACTGGGCTGAGAAATTACCAGATGGTTTATGGGCGTATCAGACAGCTTTCAAAACTCCAATAGGAACATCGCCATTCCGACTAGTCTTCGGCAAACCTTGCCATCTACCAGTCAAACTATTACATAAAGCATATTGGTCGGTTGTAAAGTTAAACATGGACGCAAAAGCTGCAGGAGAGGAAAGATTGCTGCAACTTAATGAATTAGAAGAATTCAGGATCAACTCTTATGAAAATACAGAAATCTATAAAGCAAAAGTCAAGCGATGGCACGATAGAAACATCCAAGAACGATTCTTTAACATCGGGCAAAAGGTGTTGTTATATGATTCAAGGTTGAAGATTTTCCCGGGAAAATTAAAATCAAGATGGACGGGACCATATTTGATCACTGCTATAAATTCTTATGGAATTATCGAACTTCGTAATGAAGAAACTGAGAAGAATTTCAAAGTCAACACCCAACGAATTAAACCGTATCTTGGAACGAATTTGCAGGAAGATGATTGTGTTTCTGTGACTTTAGAAGATGTTGCTGAATGAAAGAAAGACGTCTAGCTAACGACGTTAAATTAAGCGCTACAGGGAGGCAACCCTCTATTTTCATTTTTATTTTAGTTAATTAGATAGAGCAGTAATTATGTTTTTATCTTGTAGGTAGAATAGCCTGATGTTGTGGTCGATGTCACAACATTGATAGCAGGAATGACCAGAATGAATCGGGACAAGCAAAAAGAGATAAGGGAGAAAAACTCGGCCCAATAAAAATTGAATAGGCGGGACCCGAGGGGGAAAAGAAAATGAAAATTACCGCTGCAATTTTCTACAAAGGCGGTAAACTTAGATTGAAAATTTCACTCTCACCACCTCTGTTCATCTTTAAAACGCAGGTGAAGCCACAACATTCGGGAAAACACCAGAACTTCACCCAGACTTCTCAGAAAAAAATCGCCGATGGATCCTGCACCAATCCTCTACCTACCATGGAAGGACACAGTGGAGGAAGATATATATCCTCTCGCGGTAGAACCAGGGCTATCATAAAAAATACCTTACAGGAGGCGAGAAAAATTGGCAACCCGACGACCACCAACCCAGAAATCATTAGCACGAGGAAAATTTACACCGCTAACTAAAGACAATCGGCCATTTTCTAAGCTGATCCCAGAGGTACATCCCACTGCTTCCCCTTCTCCAATTTTACAGGGAACAAGGCCGGGGTCACTACCGATTTCGCGACACCCGTCACCAACAATTTCACAAGACCCACCACCACTGATGAAGAGGAAGCAGACGCAGCCTAAAACCAAAGACAAGGTTACTAGAACCTCTGCCAGAATTGCTAGCCGCCCGACCAGAAAACAACCCCCAACAAAAGACGCGCCGATTATCATCCCATCATCTGAATCAGAAATAGAATCTGACACTCTGGTGCCGCTTACAGAAAAAGGAAATGGGGCGACTGGTCGAACATAACAATGCCAGCATGAAAAGAATCCACTCTACCTCCGCCGGCCAGAGAAGTTACTCCGACTCCGGAGCCTGAGTCATCTAGCCCACCAAGCCGATCAATGCGCTCCAAAAAGGCTGCCAAAATTTAGGTACCCATTCAGGTACCCTTCATAAGAGAAACCAGGCGCACCTCAAAGGCCATCCCGCCAAAATTAGCACCAACCACCCTGACAGCACCAGCGACAAAAGCTACAGCATCGAGCTCCGTCCAAGAGCAGATCCCACATAGATCTCCGTACTTAGCTACTATCTTGGGATCGAGGTACATCAAGGCGAAAGTTTCATCACTCTGAACCAAGCGGCGTATGCACTACGTATATTGGAGAAGAGTGGCATGAAGGACTGTAATCCGTGCCAAGTGCCTATCCAACCGAGGTTCAAGCTCAGCAAGACGAGCACCACACCAGAAACCGATCCAACAACTTTTCGAAGTCTTGTTGGGAGCTTACGATATCGTTTGCACACTCGGCCGGACTTAGCATACTCAGTAGGATATGTGAGTCGATTCATGGAAAAACCAACTACTGAACACCTTTTGGCGGTAAAGAAGATTCTACACTACATTGTTGGAACTAGATGGTTCGACTGCTGCTACAAGAGAAGAATGGATGAGTCTCGACTTGTTGGTTATAGTGACGTTGACTTGGCTGGAGATGTGGACACTCGGAAGAGCACATCAGGGATTCTATTTTTCCTTGGACAAAGTATCATCAGTTGGCAATCACATAAGCAAAGGGTGGTTGCATTGTCTTCGTGTGAGGCAGAATACATTGCGGCATCAACTGCGACCTGTCAAGGCGTATGGCTTGGAAGAATTCTTGCTGACTTGAAGAAAGAAGATGTTCGTCCAGTGTTGCTCAAAGTTGACAACAAGTCAGCAATAGCCCTTAGCAAGAACCCAGTCTATCAAGATCGAAGCAAGCATATTAATACGAGGTATCATTTTATTCGTGAATGCATCAAGGGAGGATATATCGAGATTGAGTTTGTAAGGACTGAAGGACAAATCGCAGTCATCCTGACGAAACCACTTGGACTTGTTAAGTTTCTGCAGTTACGCGTGAAACTTGGTGTTATTGATGTTTCGGAAAAAGCAAAAGGATGAAGGGAGTGAAATGTTGATTAGTTTAATCCTTTCCTGCTTTCTCACCGTAGATTTTTGTTTTTGGTTATTTCCTTTTTAAGTTAGTTTCTATTTTGATGGTTTGTTTCCTTACTATTTGCATAAGATCTTTCTTATATGTATATATATGGCTGAGAATGTAATCAGAAAAAAATGTAAATAAGAGAGTTTGTTTACAGCAGAATATTTTCCTTGAGTATATTTGCATTTCAAATTCTTCTTCTTCTCCTACAATTTCAGTCAGGAGCTTGGGTGCTTCAAGACGGTCACCTGTGCTCAGGTAACTCTTTTGTGTGTTTTATCTTCAGTCCGAGTCAAATCTTATGTGTCAGGTTTGTGTTGAATCCTCATGGTTCCTGAAATTCAACTATACTTCGCAGAATTAGAAATACCTTTGTCTACAACAGCCATTTCATTTCCATTCAATTCTAAGCCTGATGCGAATACTAGTGTGATGAGGAATAGGCAGTGGTTATCAACTTTGACGACACAACTATTTCTACGGCTATGAAGGAGAGCAACCTTGTTATATAAGTGTAAGCTGTAATTTGCCTAGAATCAACCATCCTACCTTTGCAAGTGATCCCGTCCCATTCTCTCTTGCTCCAAAGTATGACCGTTTATCTCACATAGTCCAATATTTGTTCCAAATTGGCTTAACAATCAGTGTGATGTGCCTGAAGGTGCGATTACACGGTCAAGAGCCAAGACTTTAGCTAACAAACTTATTCATTATGCAGCAAAGTATATGGAGCATAATATGGAGATGAACCCTTCAATTATGGACATGGAGCTTCCTAAGCATGTACTACATTGGGACTTAGCTAAAGAAGTTACTTGAATAAGCCACTCTTGAAGAAGCAACCCCAGAAGTTGAATAATATAGATATGTCTTTATAAGCATGTTATATTAATATTATGTAATGTTTCCTTTGCTGGAGTCATAATAAGATTGCAATGTTTCCAAAAAATATCACTTTGGTGAATTTTGAAACATTGTAACCCTATAAGAGTTGTATCTTTGAAGAGTTGTCTCTCTTCAAAAGTTGTGTCTTTATTTTATATCAATTTACAGAGTTGTAACTTTGAAGAGTTGTGTCTCTTCAAAAGTTGTGTCTTTCTTTTATATCAATTTACAGAGTTGTAACTTTGAAGAGTTAGTGTCTCTTCAAAGGTTGTGTCTTTCTTTTATATTTACAGAGTTGTAACTTTGAAGAGTTGTCTCTCTTCAAAGGTTGTATCTTTCCTTTAGAGTCACAAATTAATGTCTTTAGGAGTCTTTATATAGAAGGCATTGCAATCTGTAATAGATATTGAGTGATTGTTGTTGATTGTGATTTTCACAGATTATTCAATCAGTCAAGTGCATCAACCGTTGATTGTTTATTCCGATCGGTGAGTCATATCTGAGGGTATTCATCATTTGTGTTCTTGCAGCAAATCTTGGTGAGTCATATCCAAGAATTGTTATTTCATTTCGTATTTTCATCTTCATCTACATTTTATTCATCATTTCCATCCTTAATTTCGTGCCCCAAGTAACACAAATCACTCAGTCAACAAAACCGAGTGATAGTTCAATTTTCCGCGCACATTCTTTGGCTTTCACGAAGTCAAGGCAAGTCACAGTGTGTTGGGTGTGTTGGTTTAAGGATATGCAACCAGCTGGGATTAGAACCTGCTTTTGAGGCAACAACCAATTTTATAAACAAAGCGCGAAGACTGTCCTTGTTGGTGGCCCCAAGTTAAGGGTAGCCAAGGCTCGAAAAGCCTTCATTGAGCTTACTGATGCCAATGACTATCTGTTGCTTGAAAATGTAATCACTAAAATGCAAGTTCATGTGTCGCAACGTAGTAATAAAATATTGATCCCACAAAGACAAGTCAAATCTCTAATTTAAAGAATAAATTACAAAGTATTACAAAGAATAAAGAATAACATTAAAAGTTTGATTTTTGTATCTATTTTCTACTCCTAGATTAAATAATTAATTAAAGTGTCTAACTAATATCCTAAATTAAGCAGAAAAGTAAAGTTAGTGGTTGAATTGAGAATTTGTAAGAATCTTGTCTAGGACTTTCCATAAATTGATTTACTTGAACTGCCCTCGGTAGGTACTGCAGCATTAGTCACAACATAAGTTTAGTTCCGGTCCGAACACTTAATAAACTGGGGCTATTGTTGTCTCTATGGTTGGGTTTAAGAACAAGTTCGATTTGACCGCACTAGGTTAAAATGAACATGATGAAAACACTCCTAGCTAAACCGTGTCACTCGATCTAACCACCTAATGGTTTTAATACACGTCTTAGCAAGACGCAAGGGTGTATTGTCGTGTTGCCCTAAATAATATCAATACAAAACAATAATTTTGTAAATAGCACTTAGCAATCGCGAAAGAGTGTATTGTCGGGATTGCTCAAGAAATAATCACAGCAAAACAAAGATATATAGGCTCTTATTAAAACGAGTTCTAAAAGATAGCATGCAATTTAATTAAGCAAATCAATATATGAAAAACCTTAATTTTAATTCAAATNTGGTTTAAGGATATGCAACCAGCTGAGATTAGAACCTGTTGTGGAGGCAACGACTAATTTTCTAAACAAAGCGCGAGACTGTCCTTGTTGGTGGCACCAAGTTAAGGGTAGCCAAGGTTCGAAAATCCTTCATTGAGCTTGTTGATGCCAGTGGCTATCTGTTGCTTGAAAATGTAGTCGCTAAAATGCAAGTGCACGTGTCTCAACTTAGTAATAAAATATCGATCCCACGAAGACAAGTCAAATCTCTAATTTAAAGAATAAATTACAAAGTATTACAAAGAATAAAAAATAACATTAAAAGTTTGGTTTTTGTATCTATTTTCTACTCCTATATTAAATAATTAATTAAAGTGTCTAACTAATATCCTAAATTAAGCAGAAAAGTAAAGTTGGTGGTCGAATTGAGAATTCGTAAGAATCTCGTCTAGGACTTTCTGTAAATTGATTTACTTGAACTGTCCTCCGTGGGTACTGCAACATTAGTCACAATATAAGTTTAGTTTCGGTCTGAACACTTAATAAACCGGGGCTAGTGTTGTCTCTATGGTTGGGTTTAAGAACAAGTTTGATTTGACCGCACTAGGTTAGAATGAACATGATGAAAACACTCATAGCTAAACCGTGTCACTCGATCTAACCACCTAATGGTTTTAATACACGTCTTAGCAACACGCAAGGGTGTATTGTCTTGTTGCCCTAAATAATATCAATGCAAAGCAATAACTTTGTAAATAGCACTTAGCAATCGTGCAAGGGTGTATTGTCGGGATTGCTCAAGAAATAATCACAGCAAAGCAAAGATATATAAGTTCTTATTAAAACGAGTTCTAAAAGATAGCATGCAATTTCATTAAGCAAATCAATATATGAAAACCCCTAATTTTAATTCAATCGAAATAGTTCTACAATAACTATGAAGAGTTCATAAAATTCACGGAAGTTAAAACGAAAAGAAAAGGGAGAGAATTTTGGTCATCGTCATCGAAAGTCGTTGGTCACACAGCCTCGTTCCCTCGCTGACGTGATCGCCGCCGTGAACCTCTGCTTCGGATTTACGCCCGAAGCTTGATCGTGAATCTCGTTCTCCAATTCTAACACACCCAATCCGTGGTATTCTCGTGTCTTTATATAGAATGCGTGCAGCTCGAGCAGATTTGGGAAGCTTTACGATTTGGAAGAAGATGTGGGTCGGTTTGGAAAGAGGTTGAGAAAGATTTCCAAATCTTCAAAGATATTCTTATTTCCAAATTTGAATTTGAATTGATTATTCCTTCTTTTTCGTGATTCTTCCAGCTTATATCAACATTAATAATCTGCAATTGCATGAAAACAAAAATTTGGTGATAATAAAAATATACAAAATATCGGGCAAAATCACGTAAAAACAGTGTTAGTGATGCTATACAGAATGTTGTGGCATCACTGCATCATGATCCCTAAAAATTCGATTATTTCAATTAAATCATTATTGAATCCTAGCAATTTGACCATTGAAACCACGTGATTATTAAGTCTTTTCGAGACTTAACACTATCCCTTTGCGGTGATGCCATCGGCCAAAGGACTTGTGTCCGAAACTCATCCACAATTTATTGGCTCCTACTGGGGAGCCGTTAGTACGAGCTTCTGTGGGGAGATCATCGAGTCCGCCGATGCCTACGCTTTTGTGGGGCCCATCTTCAACGACTATAGTTCTGCTGGATACTCCTTCCTCATCAAGAAGGAGAAATTCGTTGTTGTGCAGCCAAATCGGGTGGCTGGGGCTCATCTTGACTCCTCATTCATCAATAACTCCCTCCCTGATACATTCCTTTCGTAACAATATAATATGTGGTGTTTTCGACAAATTATAGGTATGCAATGAGAAAGGAACTCCAAGTAGCCATTGCAGGAGCAACAAATGTTCACAATGATTGCTTATGCTTCGTGAAAGTCATAGTTCACAAGGACGACACAAGCAAAGAGCTTCTCGAGTGGGAATCTCTAGTCTCCGCTGCCAACAGCCGGCCTCTGAATGCTCAGTAGCTACTCCACTGTAAATAACGTTAATCCACACTGTACTTGTTCACATAGAAACGGGCCCTTCTTCGTTCCCATCTGTGCGCCTACTTAAATTGGGTGTAATCGAAGTGTTAATTGGGGCATGAGCAATTATTGTAAGCATTTTAGCGGAATTAAAGAGAAACACCTATCAAGGAAGAAGATCATGGTACTCATGATCCAGCAACATTGAAGATCCATCAAGCTGTTGAATCACGCCCTTGTTCATCCAAGGTTATGTTGTGGCCTCTTCTCAGTGTTATGCTGATTTGCTCATTCGTGCATAGGTCCTTACCCTTCTTCCCTCTCAAGCACCTGAATGATGTGTCAAAGGCCATGATTGTATTGGAGAGGCTGGTGCAATTTAATATACACTTGCTCAACTAGTAGAAATGGAACTGGCTTAGAACTTGGAAGACCATATATAAANATCCAAAGTTATGTTGTGGCCTCTTCTCAGTGTTATGCTGATTTGCTCATTCGTGCATAGGTCCTTACCCTTCTTCCCTCTCAAGCACCTGAATGATGTGTCAAAGGCCATGATTGTATTGGAGAGGCTGGTGCAATTTAATATACACTTGCTCAACTAGTAGACATGGAACTGGCTTGGAACTTGGAAGACCATATATAAACAGATCAAGAAATGACATATACTGTGAAAATACACTAGTAAAAAGAAAATCATGACAAAATCCAATAAAAACTTTCTCTACTTGAAACAAGGATGCAACAAGTTCATGTGACAACCTCATATGTGAATGATAAACTGAATTCTTGTCAATTGTAAATACTTAACCTATAACAATCCGAGAGGCACTTTCATGACCAAAAAGAGACTCAAAACATAGCGAGAAGGACACTGCCCAAACTAAATAAGGTTGCTCGACCCTTAACTCGAATTCCTTACAAATAAAAAAATGGAAGAATTATTAAAATGAAATTTCAGGCCAAGTTTATGAGAATTCGATAGCACATTCAGATCTCATAATTAATACAACTAATAACCATCATCTAAAATTTCTAAAGCAGTTCCCAAAATCAAACTACAATACTATGCTCAAATTAACTAATTAATATCTCAAGGGAATAATTGTCGGAAAATAATTCTGCCAATCCTACTCTTGAAATGATGATAGTAGAGCGTTCTCTTGTTCTCATAAAATGCGAGAGCCATTGGAATTAGTCATTGCTTCATTAGGAAATAAATTAGATCAATATAAAATAAAGAACATATCATAAGCAAGATAATTACAATGAGGGTAAAATATTTAAAAAAACTCTGAACTTTGATGAAATATATCAAAAAAACCTTGATAGGATGTCAACGACTCTCAGGCAAGGGGTTCACCACCCAGTTCAGCCCCCCGCATTAGCGTGCGGGAAGGGCGAGGAGTCGTCGGCTTCTCACTGGCCCCTAGTCCTGATTTTTTAATTAAATGTTTTTACTTATCAAATGTTATTGAAATGAATTAAAAATTTACCACATATCTATAACATATAAGATAATAATCTAAAATTTTTAAAATATTTTAACATTTATAATTTTTTTTATTTCAAATAACAAAATAATTTATTAAAAATACGTAACTATCAAAAATTAAAAAAAATTCAAGATAAACTCGTATATTATTATCATTCGAAGTTGTAAAATGATTTTGAGAAAAAAAAATCTCAAATCAAAAGAAATTACTAAGTAATGATTAGTTAAAATAATAAAAACATATATATCATGTAAAAATTGTCATAATTGTTCGCTAAAGGGGGTGGAGGGGATGGACCCCTACCTTTCTTTCACACTAATGCGGGAAGTTGAACCAGGAGTTGGACTCCCCGGTCCACTGTTAGCTGACTCCTCGCCAAGGAGTCGCTAGCCCCCGTTAGAGTTTCTTCGATGCATTTCAAAGTTCAAAGTTTTTTCGATATATTTCCCAAAGTTCATGATTTTTTTAATATTTTATCCTATAAATAAGGTGAAGATAATTTATTTGGGCTATATCATTTAAAGACTAACAAGAATAGAAACAATATATGGCCTTTGCAAGCCAAAAAATCTCAATCATGGTTGGCTATTCGAAATCTATGGACACTATTAGAGATGACATTCGAGCTAGCTTGAGCGAGCCGAACTCAGAATTTTCTGGTTCATCGAGCTTTTCGAGCCGAAAATGTCGAATTTTTTTTTTAAAAAAAAATTTAGCATGAGCCTACATGAGCCAAGCTGGCCTGCCGAACATGTCATGCTAAAACTAGCCGAGCCAAATGACTTCCATATATATTTAAAAACCCTTATCTTATATATTTTTTGTCAAGTTATTTTTGTTATTATAAGATTTAAAATGTGATATACAATTAATAATTTATAGTAATTATATTATTAAAAATTTAGTATCATTAAAATAATAGTTATGGTTATTAAAAAATTATATATCATTGAAAATATTTGAATATAAATAAATTTGACATTTGCATTATTACAAATTATATACATCTCAACTAGGTTGACACATATCTAATTGCAAGTACAATTACAAGTGTAATCACATTTTAAAACTTAAAAATATATATTTTTCAAACGTCAAAATTTT